>JAJPUD010005805.1:45487-78779 GCA_023553655.1 Myrmecobius fasciatus
TCTCTCTCTCTCTCTCTCTCTCTCTCTCTCTCTCTCTCTCTCTCTCTTTCTCTGCCTCTCTTTTTTTTCACCCAAACACTTTAAAAATCTAGAAGAGACATACCTCCTATCATTTAAATGTTAGGAAGGTGACCACACTCAGATTAAGGTCAGATTAAGCACAAGTGCTCTGAGTTTAAAGAATTGAATAAACCTCATGATTTATTTTCCTGTTGTAGTACTAACATTTGGAAGATGCATGCTATCTTTTTCCTTTTTGTTTGTTTTGTAAAAAATAGGTTTACAATTCCAGTTGTTCAGCAATGAAGAAAGCCATATACACCCAGAGAGAAGCCTGTGGGATCTGAGTGTGGACCACAACATAGCATTTTCACACTTTCTGTTGATGTTTGCTTGTATTTTGTTTTCCTTCTCAGGTTTTTTTTTTCTTGTAGATACGATTTTTCTTGTATGCAAGATAACTGTATAAATATGTATACATAAAAAATAAATAAATAAAAAGTATGTTTAATCACTTAACATTCCATTGAAGTGATCTAGGGAGATAATATATTACTTCCAAAGTGTGGTCTTTGCAAAAATTAGGGAGGGATAGTATCATACTTTTTATACATCATACATTTTTCTTTCCCTCATCATGAAATGAGTGCTTATGCAATTTAGTCTTAAAGTCTCTTTCCAGATTTTGTAGAGGAAAGTGTGGTTTAGTATACTTCGAAGAACTAGTGATCTCATCAGTGAAAGAGAAAATAGCAGCATGGACTCAGGATCCATAAATTCTAAAGATTCAACTCGCCACCAACTGTGTCCTGAAATAAATCATTTTGATTTTCTATGCCTTGGTTTCATATTATGCAAAATGTTCAAAGTCTTTGCCCAAACAACAAGAACTATTGCAAGAATCACTTTTCTCTTACAACAGATTAGGTTTGTCCATTCCATCAGGTACTACTGTTAACCACAGTGTGCTAAATTTCATTATGTAACAAATGAATATTTTGAGACACACCCTCACATTTCTGCCAATACTCCATATGTTGTCTTTTATTCCAGACCTAGTCATTTCTTTTTACAATTTACTCATTCCTAAAAAATACTAAAGACTAAGTGCCAATCATATATAGCACTTTTATCACTAGAAAAATATTCTGATCATTCAACCTGAGTTCAAGAGATATATTCTTTTTTTTTTTGATAAGACATCAACCTCAGCATATACCAATAATTCATTGTTTATTGTTCACTTACCAAAAAATGAGGACATTTTGAACAAATAATACAAAACAATGTGTCATAAAATGGCATTCTTATATTGTGACTATGAACAAGTTTCTGAAGTTATTGGTAACCTGGGAAATTCTCTAAAATAATGTTACAAAAGAGTAGTCAATCTACCTTAGTAGAAAGAATTTCCAAGCTAGGCATTCCCTAGACCAAAGAAGAAGGAACACATTTACACATAGCCATTTGTGATAAAAAAGGGAAATTGTTCTCATATCATCTTCTGAAGAATACAAGACAGTCTTGTATGATCTGGAGGTCAAGGCTGGCAAGAATAGTGATATTGCAACACAGGGGCAAGATCCTCTCACCTAATCCCAGGTAAAAGACCAGACCTGATCCTGCCACATCCCTTTCACACTGTGCTCTACCTCAGTCAGCCAAGCAAAATGACTGCTGGAGTCCCTCCCTTAGCAGTAATTTTTTTAAAAAAAATCATTTTCAGAATGAACTTCTGCCCATGAAGCCCTATGTCTTTGAAAGCAGAACTGGTGAATCTGTAGCCAATGAAAAAGAATCATAACCTATTGAAGACAAAACATTATAATGAAATATTTGATGAAATGGCTTAAATTAATTTTTTTTAGAAGTTTGCACCAAGTTTGTAAAACTCTAAGTAGATTGCAAGTTCCTTGAGGGCCATGACTATGTATTTTTGTTCTTATATTATTAGTATCCTATGCCTTGCACATGACAAATGTTCAGTAAATACTTTAAAAGGAATGGGAAAATGTGAGGAATGGGGGAAATAATAATAAAATATTACATTAAAAAATAAATTATTTATTTCTCATTTTAAAATAGCTGAATTTGCAAATCAAAGTAGTCTGCCCATAGGAAGTTCAAGGAATTATTCAGGATAACTTTCAAAGATAAACTCACAATAGAAGACACATCTGAAGGAGAGATGAGAAGACTTTACTTTTCTTTTTTCTAACTAGCTTTTCTGAGAATTCTGTCTCACAATAGAAGCTAAAATGTCTTTTGAAAACCAGAGGAATCTGAAGTCATATGTGTATCTTTGTCTTATTTCAGGAATGACATTCCTTGAAGATACAAGCCAAGTTTTCTTTAAATGTCCTATATATCACCTGCTGCTTATTATACCCATTCACTACTTAATCAATTAAATAATAATATCCATGAACAAGATAGCTTTGGACCTTTTGATATATAGATTCACAGACACCCAGCATAAATCTATCTTTCATCGATAACCAGTTTAAATGAACTGGGACCTAGAAGTTCTGTCCATGATGGAGTGAATGTGGTGCCATTTATAAACCTGAGCAGAAATGGATTTTTCACAAGGTGACTTAGCTGCCTGGAGGATTTTCAGGAATGTATTATGAAACCACCTTCCATAGACTGTCTCTCAAGAAATAATCTTACCAACCTTCCAGAATTCTCTCTTTTGTTTTTTCTCAACTAAGGCAGAAAATCGTTTCTTTGTCCTGAAGTATTATCATTTAAGTTTGCAAAAGTGCTCAGTTTCTCCTTTTAAATTTCCAATCATGGTAATGATTTGAATGCTGTATAATTTTAAGGCATAAGGAGTTTGTTTTGTCAGTCTGAAGATAAAGGACCTGGCACAGAGAAGTGTTTGCCTTGAAAAGATCTTCACCAACCAGGCTTTCTTAGTTGTTTTTCTTTGCTGTTTTATGAACAAATGACACTTCTTGGCATATGTAGAACTATATATTTGTGTACATATATATATATGCATACATGTATATATGGGATTAGCCTGGGGCATTTTGGCTCAAGAATATGAATATGAAAATTTATTAGCTAGACTTATGATTTCATTGATAGAGATGACAAAGAGAAACCTCCCTCTACTCAAGCAGAGTAGGTGCTTGGGATTCTGAGAGGCCAAGTATCCAGGGTCATGTAGCCAGTATTTGTCAGACAGAGGACTCAAACCTAGTTCCTACTGACTCTAAGGCTAATGTACACATTTGCATGTATATATTTAATTCTGAGTATTTCAGATCCAATCAATTTTCTAGCTTGAATAATTAGGAAACTAAGAATTTTTGTAATATGATACAGGGATAGAAAAAATAATGGTCTTTGCTTTAACTGGTGCTGTTTGAAATCCAGCAGGATTTAGAATCAAAGGACTTGGATTCAAATTCTGTTGATGCTATGTCAATCAATCAGCAAACATTTGTTAAATGTATCTACTGTGTATCTAATCTATTTGTTAGAGATACAAAGATAAAACAAGAGCATTTATTCTCAAAGAGATCTAGGTCTCAGTTTCCTCATCTAAAATGAAAGAGCTAGACTAGATAACCTCTATGGCTCCTTCCAGTTCCAGATCTATGATCCCATGATGCTTAGAGTTTAATGATTAATTAATTGTAATTAATTAATAATTGATTAATATGTATTGAGACCTGAACCCTATTGCTTCAAATTTTCATAAAAAGAATACAGAACCTAGATTCTTCTAAAGCCAGATTCAGACAATCTATGTTCAAATTCTGGCAGTGCTACCTATTACTTAGATAACCATTTAACCTGTCTAGGCTTCAGTTCCCTCATTCATGAAGCTGAAGATCAGAGTAAGATGGTCTCTAAGATCCCTTCCATCCTCAGTCCTGTGATCTTATGAATAGGCTCCAAAGAATGCCTGTGAATCTCTGTGGCTGATGGGATGAGTGTCAATAACCAGAAAAACAATGAAACCGGATGGGAAAAACAAAATAAAAATATTTTAAAATTTCTCCTCTATCACATGTTCTTAACACACAAGGGCTTTCAGAAGAAGGGATGCTGATTTTGAGAAATCTCAATATCTTTAAAGGCTGCATTTGCTAAAATGGAGCTTTTAGCCGGGAACATGCTGCACTTATAAACAAAACATTAAAATAAGAAGATATCTCTTTTGGCCAATATTTCCCAGTATTTGTTTTGCCATTATTGCAAAAGTGATTATGTTTCCTCTTCATGAGAGTTTCTCCCTTACAGCCTCAATCTTGCTCTCTTTTTTATTCTTTATTCTCATTTAAAGACATATAGTATAATGTTTAAGGAAGTGACCTTCAAGCCAACAAGACCATGATTCAAGTCTTGCTTCTAATACATATTGACTAATTGATCCTGAGCAAATCACTTAACATCTCAGTGATCTAGGCAACTTATTAAGATGACAAATAGCAGAGAAAGTATTGACTTAAATTGAGAGAGAGAGAGGACATGTCCTTATGTGGAAATTTTCTATGTCAATGAAATCACAAGGGCAACCCCTGAACTATAGTCAAAACACTACAATCCTCTGCTATGGAATCCCATGAGCTGACCCTAATGCTTACTGGGTTGTAGTCAACTGGGAAGTAGTCTGTACTGCTTTCACTTCATATTATCAAATTAAAAGAATCATATCATCAGTTTATAATAAATATTTTTCAACCTATCAATAATTTATTACTTCAGCAAACAAATGTATTTATTGACTAGTGCATACAGGATAGTTTGAGGTTTACTCATTTAGACAATAAGAATCCAATGGAGATTTTTGACCAGACAAGTAAAACAATCACGACTATTCTTTATGGAGATTAATCTGGCAAGGATGTGAAGTTTATGAGGGAAGACACTACAGACCAAAGTCCAAAAAAAAAAGACTAATTGGGAAGCTGGTAACAGTAGTCTGGGTGAAAATTAAATTGGAGCCTCAATTTAGAGGGTAAGAGAAGGATTTATCCAATTCTTGATGATCCCATTTGGGTTTTCTTGGCAAAGATACTGAAGTGATTTGCAATTCCGTTCAACTCATTTTACAGATGAAGAAACTGAAGAAAGCAAGGTAAAAGACTTACTCAGAGTCACACAGCTAGTGTGAAGACTGAGACCAGGTTTCAAGTCAGGGCTTTCTGACTCTAGTTCTAGTGCTCTATCCACTGTGCCAGCTACCTATTCTAATACTGTGAGAAAGTCATTATTTATAATTCTCACACAAGTGTCTCTTAGGGAAAAAAAAAAACCTGATGATCTTATTAGTAGACTATATTTGTAATATCTCCACTGGACACTGCTAAATAGTAGGCATGTTTTTCTCCATTTCACAGTATTACAATGGGAACCTCATTACAAAAAAACAGCCTAATAATTCTGAAGCCTTCAGGATGTTTCCTGAATCTCTGAACCAAATCTCTTAAGATAAGGAAAGTGCCAGGTCCCAATATAGTCTAAAAGAAAGAAGTCTCTTTTGTTTATCATTATGTCTTTGCATCTCAGTGCCCAGAAGAGTATTTTGCACAGAAAAGAAACTTAAAATGTTGACGGGATGAGCCCGGATGATTGCCAGGAGTCTGTAAATATTTTGTAAATCCCACTTGAATGTGTACTTTTTATAAAACACAATTCTAAAGAGTAAATAATGAAATTTTTTTGTTTCTATTTTTACAAGAGTTTTTTTTTTTTAATTCTTTAGCAGTAAAATCAGAAGGAATTCATATCAGAAAGTCCATTCCAACTTCCTTATTCCATAATAACAAACTTAGGAATTTTACTTTTCCTAGTAATTTCTATAGGCTTAATCATTTTATATTACATTGGGACAGGGAAGTCAAGGAAGAGAAGAGAGAACAGATTCTTTATCTATGGAAACAATTATAGCCCACATAAAAAGTATAAGAAAATTGTTCCTTTTCACTTCATTTTTTTTTCCTAAAGAGGTAGAGCACATTTGGATCTGAATCACATGACATTGTATATTGCCTTACTTAGATTATCCTATCAATTGGGAAACAAATTTGGTATCTGTTTTCTTTCATTGGTTTTCTTGATTATAATTTAAATATATGTCTCAGGTATTTGTTCTGACTGTATGTGTGGCAAGTCTTTTAGTGGGTTAGTAACAATAATAATAATAAATAATGCATTCAGGAGGCCTCTGATCTTAATTTCATACCTCTGATTTGATACCAAAAATAGCCAGCAACTAGGCAGCCAGGTATTTGCTTTTATATTATAAACTTAGCCTCATGATAAGGCTTAGCTCATGATTGTATGGGGAAAAAAATCACATCTTCAATTCTCTCATTAAAGACTCCCCACTCCCCACTTAATTATCTCTAGCTTCTAAAACTAGGGAGCATTTAATCATTTTTCCTTGCACTTAAAACAAAGATAAGGTCCTAGAGAGAGCATTAATGATCATTTCAAGACATTCTACATCAAACACATATGGAGAGGCCTTAAAAATTCACCTTGAATTGGCTGGCTTTGATAGTAGATTTTTAAAAATTATACCCATGGGGTAGCTAGGTGGCGCAGTGGATAGAGCACCAGCCCTGAAGTCAGGAGGACCTGAGTTCAAATCTGGTCTCAGACACTTAACATTCCCTAGCTGTGTGACCCTGGGCAAGTCACTTAACCCCAATTGCCTCAGTAAAAAAGAAAAAAAAATTATACCCACTTGTTTTTTTTTGTTTTGTTTTTGCAAACCCAGAAAATGAAGCTCTTTGAAAGGAGCCCCTAGGTGAGAACTTGTAGGCTCTAATAAGACTACTTTTGCCAAAGTAAGTCATCCAGCACCTGTGCAAAATTCCCTAGGTACTTTCTAGGATATAGATATCATGACGATGTTCTAAAGACTTGAATGGAACATTTTTTTTTCTTTTACAGCATCTTTCACATTTAGCCATTTCTCCACTCCACAGACCTTGCTCAAGCTCTCATTACCTCTTTTCTGGAATACTGCAACAATCTTATAATTGATCTTCCTAGCCCCAGTCTTTCCTTACTCCTATCATCTTCCAAACAACTGACAAAATAATTCTGAAGTGCAGGTCACTAGCACTTCCATATTCAATAAGGGGCTTAAGTTGCTCCCTGCCACCTTTAGAATCAAATATAACTTCCTCGGTTTGACATTTTAAATTCTTCAGAACCAGATCCCTTTCTACCATTATAATCTGCTTATATTTTACCCCATCACCACCACCCTTCCCTTCCACACACACACACAATCTACAGTCTGTCTACACTGGCCTATTTACTGTTCTTAAGACCCAGCATTCCTTCTCTCATCCCAGTGCCTTTGTACTAAGTGTCCACCATCCTTGGAATGTTCTTCCTCCTCACCTCTGACTCCTGCCTTCTCTGGTTTCCTTCAAGACTCAGATCTTACCTTCTGCAGGAGGCCTTTCCAAATCCCCTCCCCCTACTCCCAGCTTTTAATGCTACCCCTTCTAATGTTATCTTCCATCTACATTGTATGTCTCTTCTTTTGGATTCAGAGACCTAATTAGAATTTCAATCAGTATGGCAGGGAGGTGGTCTAAGAAATGACCATTACTATGTGTGGTTGAGATTGATTGGAGACAGAGGATTACAAGAGTTGAGAGTGAGGAATTGGGAGGTCATGGTATTTTAAGGGTACAGGGATTGTTTAAAAGAAGAGAAACTGTTCCTGAGTTTGAATTCCCTCATTTATTAAATCTCTGCACTGTTACTTTGCATATTGATTGCCTGTTTAATTGCATGTTGACTCCCACATTACAGTGTGTATCTTTGAAGTCAAAAAACATTCTTGATTTTTTTCATTATATCCCCAGATTTTAGCATAGGACCTAGAACAAAGTAAATATTACATAAATGCTTATTGATAGATTGATTGTTTGATGGGAAAGTGTCCTAGGAAAAATAGTATGGCCAAATATGTGGTGGAGGAGTAAGAATAGGGAAAGTTATTAAATTAATGAAACCATGTGGAGAAATCCAGATAAACTTCTTTCTCCCTACTTCTTCCCACTCCTATCCCAGAATGCCTAGAGAAGCATAATGAAGCCCACTTAAAGCAGCAATCAAAAGAAACTACCCACATCTACAAATATGATGGGAGATAGTGAATGGCTAGAGGAGTCAGTGAGCAAAGACCCTTTGGTTCATTTGTCTGAAGAACTTTGCTAAGGTACTATTTAGTTTGATAGATGAAAACACTAGATTGCATGGGAGACTGGGGTGGGGGGGGGGGAGAGAGAAAGGGAGAGAAAGAAAAAAGGAGTATCATGGGACAAGCCAAAGGTCTGACTTCAAATTCAGAGACAGTAGAATAAGGCAAAGTATGTATTTTATTTTCTAGCCTTCATTTTTATAGTTGTCTGCTGGTGGGCTGTTTTGCAAGGTTCTGGTCAATTTCAACATCCATTTCTGTGTTCTAGCTACTTTAATAAACACATTTTTTACTATACCTTGCCAAGCAGGAGTACTTATTTCTGGACTCACCCCAATAATAAGCTTGGCGGTCTCTTATATCTGATTTAGGGAGCTAAGAAATCTGCTGATTATCCTCTTCCATTTCACCTCACAGGGAGAATCCTATAATTTGCAGCATACTTCAATTCCAGGAAGAGAATAGGAGCCTCCAGAAACGTTATGAATTCTGGCAAAATCTGACAGCTGAATATCCTGGATATGATCTGATGGAGAAAGAATCCACTTTGCTTTTCAAAGTTTAGTATGAACCCAGTTAATTTTTCTCACAATCATATTGGATTTTCCCATTGCTAAATCTGTGATCTACTATAATAGGTTTAGGAGCATACACCCCCTAGAATAGAAGAATTAAGATACAAAAGGAGACAAAGATATCAGAATGGACAATGATTCCCAAAGAGTTGAATTAAATAAGGAATAGCAGTGTTATATAAAAAAGTCATAATAAATAGCTCCACTGATAAGTAGCACAGAATTTGACAACTAATAGTCACTTAATAAATGTTTGTTGAGGGGCAGCTAGGTGGCGCAGTGGATAGAGCACCAGCCCTGAAGTCAGGAAGACCTGAGTTCAAATCTGGCCTCAGACACTTAACATTTCCTAGCTGTGTGACCTTGGACAAATCACTTAACCCCAATTGCCCCAGCAAAAAGGCAAAAAAGTAAAATAAATAAAATAATAAATGTTTGTTGATTATTTGATTAAATAAGTGATAACTAAGATTCACCAATAATGTACAGTGACCTTTTTCTAATCGTCTAATATAATGAGAATGATTACATCATCGTGTTCAACCAACAGACAGCACTGAGCTTTTAAGAAGAGAAAAGTTGTTTTTTTTTATGGCTTGTACAAATATTAAGTTGGCTACTAATCCCTATTACTCTAAACTACAGTCACATTAGAAGTCAGACATAAAGGTCTAGGTAAGACTTGGTGCATAGGGAAAAGCACAATTGTCTCTGGATGACCTAAGGGTCATGCTTTGGAAATTAGATAAAGGAAAAAACTGAGAAAATTTCTGGGTAATTGATAATCAATTAATAAATTGATAACCAGTGGTTTCTCTTGGTAACCAAAGACCCCAAGGGAGACCCTAAGATGCCTTAAATATCTTCTAATGGGGAATTCTCCTGGTGAAAATCAGCTTTGATTCATGAACATTTAATGAGGAGCTAGGCTAAAAGTCTTCAGCTCCTCCTGCTGAGAACTTGGCTTGATCATGAAACTCAGCAGCCTCTAGCAATCTGGACAGGTGGAAGCCATCTCCATCCAGATCTCTCTGGTTAGTTTTCTCTTTCATGATCTGGGCCACCCTAAGCTCTATTGGAGGAAACAAGGTCAAGGTTTTCTTTGCCTCAGGATAAGGAATTTTGTTTTTGCTTTAAACAGAAATTAGGTGTCCTAGTTGGTTAGTTCCCACCCAAGATTTACTAGAATGTTCCTTGAGGGATAGTAGTAATCTTATCAATTACTTATGTCTTTCAGAAATTGATTTTAACAAAAGCTGGGCCTTAAGGAGAAAATTGGGGGGGGGAGGAAGGAGAAGCCTGAATCACAAATTAATAATTAATTATTATTATCAGAATATAACATTAATTTCTCTCAGAAGGAACACTGAGCATGAATCCAAAAGACTTGGGTTTAAACCCTTCCTCTACCAGTTACTGGGCAAGTAGACAAATCAATCCTTATTACCTTCAGCAGGATCAAAAAGAAATGCCATTGTTTGATATTCAAAGCTCTTCCTAACCTTTTCAATCTTTTCATACTTTTCTCTCTACTACATGCTCTATAATCCAGTGACAATGAACTATTTGTAGTTACTTGAATACTACACTGCATCTCTGCCTTTGTACTGGCTCTTCCCTCAAGCCTAGAATACTCTGCCCCTTCATATTTGTCTCTAGCTTTCTCTAATTTCTTTGAAAATTCAGTTGGAATTTCAACTTCTTTAGGAATTTCTCCTGGTCCTTCTACTTATTAAGGCATTCTCCTTATATTATCTTCCATCTACTTTGTATACAGCTCATAAGTACTTAGTTTTATATATTGTCTCCTCCATTGCAATATAAGATACTTGAGAGCATGGATCTTTATATACTTACATATGTGTGTATATACATATACATATAATATTAAGAACCAATTATTAAAATTGGAGAGACTCCAGTTTTTTTTCTCTGTCCTATATGTATATGTACACATATGTATATATACATATAAATATGTATGTATGTATTTTGAACTTTATAACCTCAGTATTTAGCATAGTGTCTGGCACATAGTAGGCACTTAATAAATATTTGTTGATTAAACTTAACTCAGTCTTTGGGACATAGTTTCCTTAGGGGACCACCCAAAAAGCATCTAGCAAGCACATTGTACTAAGTGCTCTGCGAATACAAAGTAAGGAAGACAGTCCCTGCCCCTGAGGAGAACACAATCTAACCAACAATTTTAACTTTGAAGGTCTTTCCATTCCTAACACATGAATAGTCCATGTTCAAAGGTAGCATCACAGCTACATGGATCTTGTCTCAACTACAGCTATGTTGGGACCTCAAAGTTCACTTCCAAGGATCACTCCTTGTTCCTTGGGCCATTGGTGCAGCCCTGGCTTGGTATCTCACACTTTGGGATTCCAGAAAATCAGAATGTCCTGGCAACCTTTCAAAAGCACAAGGCAAGCGATTACAATTCGCTTCACTTAAAGAGAAGAAAAACACAGAGGCCTGGACAGAAGCACTTTCACAAATCAATATGACTTCAGAAAGAAGGCCCAAAAATGTACCCCCTTTTAACACTGTCTTTTACTGACACTGTGAACAAGGGAGCTACCTAATGAATCAAAGAAGAAATTGAGTGAATTTGACAGACATTTTTGAATACCTTTCAAATCAATTAATTAATGTCTTTTTCAGTATGTACTTAGTTGACCAGAATCAGAGAATGCCCACAGATTCTTTATGGGTTCCCCAAAGATTCATGTCTTCATGGCTGTCCCAAAAGTAGACTTCCCAAGATTTTTATGTGAGGAAATTGCATCAGTCAGCATGTTGGTGGGGTTTACACATGCTTCAGACTCTAATTACACTGTGATATTTCAGTACAAGTCCTGGTTACTTCCTCTGTCACCTCCTGAAGGGATTTGAGATATTAGAGTTTGAGAATTGCAAATAAAATTAACCACAAACCCAAACTGTGCTGCATTTCTACATTTTTCTTCCATTTGTCAGAAACTTGTCTATATTAGATGCAATCATTAGAAATATAAGATAACTTAAGCAATATTTTACTAAGGGATTTATTGGGATGTGGTTTGTTTGCTTTGGGAAATTTTTTAATTACAGGATCATAGATGGAGCTAAAATGAACTTTGGAGATCATCCTTTCCAATCTCCATATTTTACAAATGAGGAAACTGAGGGCCAGAGAAGATCAAGTGACTTGAACATGAAAAAAATTATATTAATATTAAGAACCAATTATTAAAATTGGGGAGACTCCAGGTTTTTTTTTCCCTGTCCTATTTCCTTGTCCCATCTCTCAAATACAAGACTGATGGAAGATGAGATTAACATTCTGAAATAAAGAAATAATGAATTCTAGGCATTGCTATTCCACCCAATTGGCTCAGGCTTGGGAGGGGAATATGTATCCTTTGCCTAGATTGCCTAAAGCTGAGACTATCTAGGTATGGGGATAGTCTTTGTGTCAAAGAGTGATATGATGTCACTCTCAGCCCCTCATTAGAGTGAGCACATTTCTCTTTGTAAAGTCTACTACTCATTAGTTGTTAACCAATCAGAGTTGATTGCCACTCTCAAAAACAGCCCTCTTCCAAGGGCACATAACCAATGAGCCTGCCACCATGATGATCTTTGGCATTCAAGAATCCCACTGACCTTTTATTAAAAGTTCTGACATTATTAATAAAATGGCTAATTACCCAGAAACTATGCCTTTCTAACTTTTTAAATGTCTCAAAAAACATTTCAGTTTTGCCAGCCAATAGCAAAGTTAAGCTTTGAACTCATGTTTCCTCATACTAACACATAATTTGTTCCACTGCATGTATTATCAAATTGAGACCACATTACAGTGTATTTTCTTTAACCAAATATTGGCATCTCTGCCCCTAGTGAATTTGTTGGCTATAGAAAATGGTGGAAAGACAAGATTAATATAGACAAAGTATCTAGTTTTAGGGTAGAAATAATTAATCCATTGTATATGAACTTTAAAAAATATTTTGACAACTAATACAATATAATTGATTTCTTTTATATCTTCCTGTGCATTTTATTTCATTTATTTAAAAATATTGTTCTGAAAAGGGGTCCATCACACACATACATACACACACACACAGTTAAGATCCTCAGGCTTAGAGCTAGAAGATAACATAGAACATCTAGTATAACTCCCCCTTTTTGATTATATTAAGAAACTAGGCCCAAAAGAATTTAAATGACTTACCCAAGATCACAAGAGCAACAAAGCCAAGATCCAAACATAGGTCCTCTTAATTCCAAGCCATAATTCTTTTCAATATTACATTATCTTGGACAATATCTCATAAATTATGGGCCAAGGAATTATTTGGCGCTTCATAATTTGGGGCACATTTCAACATATCAAATCTATCAATGTGTACCAGACATGCATTAGATGTTCATGAACAGAGCCTTCCAGTATCACCTGCCCAAGTATGCATTCCAGGAAGACAGATGCACAGAAAGAAAAAATAGAGAGGGAAAAAAACACAGACATAAAAAAAAGAGAAAGAATCAAAATTCAACATAAATTTTTAAGCACATACTTTGTACATGGACCCAGGTCTTGACATGGTCTCTATGGTCAATCTTGAGGGAGAGAAGGGACAGTAATATGAGATGTACACAAGTTGCTGTTCTGTTGTTATTTGTCCTATGTTTTTAAAGAGGACCAATGATATCACAAAGTGTCTTGACTTGAAGGTGAACTGGATTTCATTGGCAAGCCAAAAATTAGGACAACTGGCAATACCTCAGATACAAAGGATGACTTTAGCATCATCAATGTATGACCGAGCTCTAAGTCAGCCACCTTCTTGTTCTTGTATGTCCATTCCACTGGAGGATGTCATTCCATGCTTGAGAACTCAATGATAGGTTTGAGATCCATTAGTTATCTTTGAGCCAGTCTGCCAAAATGATTTACCTGTGTCTGTGGCCACAGCTTCTTGGACCCATAGGTGAGAAGTATGTGGCAAGTAGATACCCAAAGTGGATGCACAGCTCTTAAAAGGGCTTAACAAGACCTCTAACCAGAGATGCTACTCTTCCCTGAACACTTCATATAAAACTGTACATAAGTAATTATGAAACAAAGGAAAATGTGATAAGACTAAGGAAGATACAGATACAGAGTTCTATGAAAATTAAAGAAAGCAAAAAATATAGTGAGATATTGAGGACAGGGAAAGAAGTTCAGAGAAAGCTTCATATAAGAGGAAAATCATGTGCTAAGTCTTAAAGAAAAGAATGATTTCAAGAAGCAGAGATGAGGAATGAGTACATTTCAAGGCATGGATAAATAGGTGAGAGAAAGCAAGACTTTATAGCAGTTGGGAATAGCAAGTACTTCAATAAGACTGGAAGATAGTATCATGTGTGAAGGTCAGTGGTGACAAATTAGTTGGAGTCAGATTATAAAGGGCCTTAAAACATAAGCCAAGGAATTTGTATTTTCCTACTTCAAAAGACAGCATGGCTTAATAACTAAAGAGGCAGCTTTAACACCAGCAATACATAGGTTTAAGTCTCATCTCTAATATCTACTGATCATGTGACTTTAAAAAAGTTATTTAACATTTCTGGATTTCAGGCAACTCTATAACAAAAGTTGTTTTAGAAGGTACCAATCAGCTTTGATATTTCCTCCCCAAGTGGTTCCTATAACAATGGAATCCCAGAATCAATTCTTATCCCTAATACTAAGTTGTAAGTAATAGAAAACTGTGAAAGACTTTTGAGTAAGGAAATAATATGGTACAAATCTATGTACAAAGAAATACAACATAGCACCATTTTGCTCTTAATTTCTGGGGAAAGGCAGGAAATCTGCTTAGGCTTTATAACTCTAGTTTTGGAATCAAGCAAAAAATTATTGCAAGCTTGAAATCCATAGCATAATGGATGTTGTGAAGATGCCATTCCTCCTTTTCAGATGAATTAATGAACTATGATGCTCATTTTTATTCATCCACATACGATAGAAGAAAAATGACTCATTACTGATAGAGGAAAAACAAGAAGAAAAAATGATAGAACTCTAAAAGACTAGTTCATTTCTAAAAAATTTTAATGAACAAACAAAAAAAAACTTAAAAAAATAAAATGAAAAGGAATACCAAGTGGAAATTGACTAGCAAATTGAAAGTCAAACCAGAGTGAAGGAAAAAGTACAAGAAATTTTATTCAAAGAACTTGGGTTTGAATCCTAGTTTAGTTATTTACTGCCAATGCAACCACGTGCAATTTATTCCATCTCTTTGAGTTTAAATTTCTTCTCCTGGAGAAAGAATAGATTGCAATAGAGAACTTCTAAGGACTTCCTGACAAATAGAATTTTTCCCCACTAAAATCCTTTATTTTTTTCCACTAAAAATATTCCTCTAACCTCCCCAGATGCTATCCTTTGATTTAATTAAGACCCCAAATAATATTTTTCCCCAGAATGGCTATTTCTCATGACAAAGTCAAACCCCATTCAACAAAGCCAAAAGGCAAGAAGTTGACAAAATGAAATGTGCTGAAGTCTCCTCTCAAGGTAATATTTTTAAATTCCTAGTATTCTCCTAAGGAATCATGGAACATGGTCCTGGTGCCTGGGCCACTTTTATGTTGAATAATTCATGTGTGAGACTTCATCTTGGAACTGACCTTCTGCACTGCAGGCTGTACACATATTTTTTTTTCAGACTTGGCAAACGCATTTCCTAAACCCAGTTGGTTCAAATGCTAATCTATGCCCAGCTCTGAATTGGTTTTCTTCTAATGCTCAGAAATGCTTTCTCTGTGGAGTTGGTGTAATGTTATTTGTTTTCTGACACAATATAAAATACAGAAATTCATGGACCATCACAAGGGACTTTCATTTTATATAGTGATTTACTGGTGCCAAAAATAACCTAAAGGAAATGAGTAGGGGATATACAAGAAGAGGATAAAAGTAAGTAATGTAGCTTTAAAATGAGAAGCATGCATCACTTTATCCTCACATTCCCATGACAACTATAGACAACACACAGTGAAATATCAGAGAAGGAAATTCCAGAAGGAAAATGAGATTACGAGTATTTAAGTTCAGATTAAATTCATCATTATGTGAGTATACCATTCAGAAAAAAAAAAGCACTAATACAAAACTAAATATGAGTAAAATTTGGAAGCAAAGCTAAAATGTTTGCAATAAAGATGAAATTATCATTGAAAATACTTCAGATCCAAATCCACTCAATTATGCAATTAACAGATAATTATAGGCCAGTTATGATGAGTAAGGCAATGTGAACCAGCACTAGGCAATTTGGGCTGTGGAGCATGATTGCTCCCTCATGGAGGTGTATGTCTTTCCACTTCTCATTAAGAACCTAGTTACTTCCTCATCCCATTCACCACATTGCTGTGATCATTGAATCCATTTCCTGGGATGGCTAAAACACAATGCCATCTCATCCAGTGGCTGGCTCTGGTCTCTTAAATCCTCTACTTGGCTACAAAGTCCTTCATAATCTGGCTCCCCCAAACCTTTCTAATCTTCTTATATTTTATAATTCCCTCCTTCCACATATTCTGCAATCCAATGACACTGTTCTCTTCATTTTTCCTCAAATAATCTCCATCTTCTAACTCTGGGCATTTACAATGACTGTTCATTGTTCCTGGAATGCTCTCACTCTCTCTTCATTCTATCTCCTGGCTTCCCAGGTTTCTCCAGGGCTTAGCGTTGCTACAAGTGCCAATATTTGTACTGATGGACCCAATGCTAAGACAATGATAAATGACACTGAAACTCTGTTTTGATAACCTATATTAAATGCCACAAAATCAGAGAATATATTAGAATTTGGGAGTAAAATCTAGGAAGGAAAAATCTACTCCTATTACTTCATTTTATAGATTAAAAAAATGAAAATGAAACCAAGAAAGATTAAGGAATCCACTAAAGATCCCAAAACTAATCAGAAACAAAATTATATATGCTAAAGTTTTACAAATCAATGAAGAAAATTATGTATTGCAACAATTTCTGAATAATATCCCATAATTGATAATGCTGTTTTTGATACAAAAAGTGATGAAAATCAGTCATCTTCAGACATTCTGAATCTCTTCATGGCACTTCTATATGTTAACTTTCTTTTTTTATTCTTTACTTTTAAATATTTTTTAAATATTAAGGTCCAAACTCTCTCCCTCTTTTGCACTCCTTTCCATATCCCCTGAGAAAGCAAACAATATGACATCAACTAGGCATGTGATATCATACAAAATAGCACCATATTGAACATTTTTAAAGGCAAGAACATTAGAGAAAACATACTTCAGTTTGCTCACAAAATTCATCAGTTCTCTCTCTCTCTGGAGGTAAATAACATTTTTTTTTCATCATTAGTCCTTTGGAATTGTCTTATATCATCATTTTGTACCTATCAGCTCAATCCCTATTTCCTTATGATTGCAGAAGTTCTTCCTTGAGTAACTCTTTTATGTGAGTAAATGTCCCCATTCTTTCTCTCCCTTCCCTTTTCTCCCAATCCATCCTTCTTTCCTACCCCTTTCTAGTTTTTTAGATCAATTTTTAGATTATTATATGAGCAAGTCTGTGACAGTTGATTATCATTAGAACATTGCTATTACTGTGTGTAATGATCTTCCAGTTCTTATTTCACTTTTCATCAGTTCACATAGTTTTTACCATTTTTTCTTTTCCTGAAACCATCCCACTTGTCATTTTTTATAATGCAATAACTTTCCACCACAATTATATACCTCAACTTGTTCAATCATTCTCTACTTAATGATTATCCCCTCTATTTCCAATTCTTTATCAACATAAAAAGAGCTACTATATATGTTTTTGTACATTATAGGTCCTTTTTCTTTTTCTTTCATATCTTTATAATACATATCTAGTGAGTATTATTGAATCAAAAGATATGCATAGTTTTATAGCCCTTCAAGTATATTTCCATATTACTCTTTGTAATGGTAAGTCAGTTTACTACTCAACCAGTAGTTCATTAATATCTCTCTCCCACCTCTGATCTACCCCTTGAAGTGTTACCTTTCTTTCGTAGGGGATTTTGGACCACTCTCAGTCTTTTTCAGGAGAGCCTTTTACTATTTCTATCTCTGTGTCCAACAGAGCCTTGAAAGCTATATGTATCTCACTCCTGGTTGCTCTAGCAACCAGAATATTCATTTATTTCACTCCTCTGCTCAAAAAATCTTCAATGGTTCCCACTTGCCTATCAAAGAAAGTGCATAAATTTTTTGTGGGACTGCTAGTTTTTCCATTTGAATCCAAAGTTTCCACAATTTCAAAGTGTGGTAAAAGATTTGAATTGAGAGATCTGGGGGTAACCAGTTTGGTTACTTTTTAGCTATACAACTAAGAGCTAGTCAAGTCACTTTACTGAACATCAGTTTTTGGTTTTTTTTGTTTTTTTTTTTCCTTTGTAACGAGGAGACTTCCAGGCTAGGTGAAATAAAGAGATTTAGTTAAAAACAAAACAAAACAAAACCAAACCTATAGCATAAAGGGCTGAGGGAGATGAATCAATTTCTGAAACCTGAATTAATCTCTATGAATAATTCTGAATGAATTGAATAATGAACATGAATAATGTATAATTCTCTACCTATTCTCCACCCCTGCCCATCACCACTTTTTATCTCTGTATTTCACTCTGCAAAAAATAGGCAGGGAATTACTTATTTTCAGGTTACTTAAAATTGCTAGACTCTGGACTAAATGGGGGGCTGAGGAATGCTATAAACTCATTGCTTCTTGAATAATAAATTTGATCAAATAAGTTTGAAAAGCAGTTGTTTCCCATGGCTTTCATAACTTGCACACTAATGGATATCCATTCACTTAAGCTAAAAAGTCCAGTTTAAAAAAGGTAGATCTTTAGAAAGAAACCTATCTACCTTTTATTGATTATTGCCCCCTACCTCCTGTATCTACACAAAATTGGAAAGACAAGGAATTGGGCCCAGGTCATTATGGTTCTGAAGCCAGTTCTCAACCCACTATAAACTATGCAGCCTCTACAAAAGGATTAGAATGAAAAAAAATATATAGTAAAAATTATTTAGGTAGATTATGAAACATAGCTTAAAATGTCCCAGAATTCTTATTGAATGCATCCTACAATGTTTAAAGAAATTTGTATGCAGAAATGAAACTTCCATCACTTTTTTTTTTAATCTAAAGATCTTCATGTTCTTCCAGGAATCAGACACAAACCATTTACATGATATTTCTAGCTCAAAAATGCATTGGTTCCAAGCTAGTCCTATTTTAATACTCTTCACTACAGAAGGTATCTTGTTTCTTGCCAACAATAATAACAAACATGTGTACGTGTGAACATTTAGTCTATGTCTACACATGCACAGTGGCAAACAGAGGCAACTATGCAAATAATTCAGCCCACCCATCTCCATAACACTTTACATTGAAATAAGCAACCTTATGGCAAATATTTCTGACTTCAATAACTGGGTAACTGTATTGATTTGATTTCACTTTCCATGCAGTCATAACCTCTTGACCAGTGAATTTTTGTACTTAAGCTTCTTATATGCTTGAAGGGGAAAAGAAATCACCTTGGGGCTGATTTCATTAACAACTATTTTGGCCATAGGGCTTTTCTTAAAGAAACTAGCTTAAGCAATTGCTAAATGACCTGAAACAGGAAATGACTACTTAATTTTTACTTGAATTTTTGCTATGCAAATACTATAAGGAAAGCTTTCTGTCAAAGACAGAAAGATGTGGAATAAGAGCCCTCCAGTCCCACTAAAGCCACATTCTTGCAAAACAATACTTTCTCAACTCCAGAATGCTCTAAATTTCCCCTTGGAATAGAGTTCATAAGTATGATATCAGTCTCCTGTTTTTAAACAATTGCTTCTTTTGTTTTGTTTTGTTGTTTTAATAGTTTCACAAAATTATACCATTGCCTACAAAAGTCAATAACTTATCTGAGGTCCAAAGGCAATAAGATGAAGACAAGTATTGAACTTCGATCCTCTCATCCCCAAATCTATGTCCTTTCCTCTATATTATTTTCTCTAAAAATGTCAAAAGTTAAATACCTTCCTATAATGATACAAAATTGAAAGCCAACATTATTTTTTTTTGTCTCTTGAACAACAGTGGAGAAGATGGAAGAATTTGTTCTTATTATAATTTTGAAGTAGTGGTGAGAGTGGTATGTTCAGTTGTTTTTCAATAATATACAACTTCTTGTGACTCCATTTGGAGTTTTCTTGGCAAAGATTCTGGAGTGGTTTGCCATTTCCTTCTTCATTCATTTTGAGATGAGGAAACTGAGGCAAACAGGGTTAAGTGACCTGCCCAGAGTCACAAAGAAAGTGTCTGAGACAGGAAGATGAAGCTTCTTGGTTCTAGGTCTGGCATTGTACCATGGGGCAAATATACCTTTATGAAATCTAATTGATGTTAAGTTGTTAAGTGGTTAACTAGAAATGGAGCTCCACTCACTGGCACCTTACAGTGGAGGGAACACATCAGAAGGAAGCTCAAGTAATACTGTAGAAAATACCCCTAAATTCTTCAGGTTTATCTCAGCAGCCTTAGCAAGATACATAATTTGGCTCTGAGAGAGTGAGGTCAGAGAATACTCTAAAAATAAATAGAGCTCTAAAAGCTTAAAAAATGGTTGTTCTTCCAGAAACTGACAGATTCTACACAGCTACAACTTCAGCATGGCACCAGACTATACAAGAGAGAGGAATCATTATTGTGGAATGAAGTACTGCAACCTGAGTTTGAATTCAGCTAGATGGAACAGTGGACAGCATACTGCTTTAGTCAGGAAAACTAGAATTCAAATCCAGATTATGACTCTTACTAGCCTTATGACTCTTGGCAAAATCATCCATATCTGTTTGCCTCAGTTTCTTTATCTGTAAAATGGGGATTATAATAACACTTACCTTCCAGAGTTTTGTGAGGACCAAATGAGATAATAATTGTAAAGCACTTAGCACAGTGCCTAGCACATAATAAATGCCTTTATTACATAGTAACTTAGATATTATTATTATCATATGATCATAATAAATAAACTGAACTTCAATTCCTTATCAGGGAAAAATTGTTCCTTCAGATAGCACAATATGCCAAACACTGTGTTTGTCCTGACCATATAATTCCGCACTGAGTAATATGACACTCCACTCCATCTTACTACTACTTTTTTTTTAACATTCTCTGTCTTGAGACAACTAGGTCACATAATACACAGAGGACTAGACTCACAATCAGGAAGAATAAATTCAAATCCTAACTAAATATCTGTGAACTCTATGACACTGGTCAAGTCACCTAGGTTCCCTCACTTTGAGTTTCCCTCAATAATAGGACCTACATCAAAAGATTCTTGTGAGGAACAAATAAAATAACATATGTAAAGTTCTTTGCAATCAACAAGTCAATCAGCAAACAAGTACTTAAACTCACCATGAGTTAGGCACTGGGCCAAACACTATGCAAACACTATATAAATCAGCTATTATGAATAGCTATATTCACAGAGATATAAAGAGTCTGCTAGGGAGAAACACTAGGTATATAGATAAATAAATACAAAATATATGCAGAGTATTCTATGGGGAAGGCAGCAGCATGTGAGGAGATAAGGATAGAGATTAAGTAACACTTCAGCTGAGCCTAGGAGCCTGGAAGGTTGGTGGGGTCTATATGACTACATTTCTATATACAAGACAGAACTACCTTGTATAGGAAACAGCAAACCTAAGAGAATTCTTGGGATATGCAGCATGAGAACTATGCAGTCAACTTGGAAAGATAGGATCCTAATTAAAAGCCAAATTTTTTATTTTATCAAATTTTATATTTTATCACATTTATTTTATCATATTTCAGTAACTAGGAGTCACTAGAACCTCTGGTACCAAGGAATGGTAGGATCAGAGGAATGTTGTTACTGAGGTTAAATTAAAAACTATATACAAAGCATTTTGTAGGCTTGAATTATTATGTAAATGTCAGTCTTTAATTCCAGCTAAAAAGTGATGTAGATCTGTCTAAAAGAAAATTCTTTATTCAAGATTTCACCCAGATTAATGAGGCAAAACTCAGGACAAAGAGAATTAAAAGTGTTTATTAAAATAAGTCAAGGTAGCAATATGTTGATGTGCTGATCACTGGAGATCAGCAAGCAATTCAAGATGGAGTCGGTGGCTTTTATTAATACCTTTCATAATGAGATAAAGACAATTTGAATAGGTTTACCTTAATAAAAGGGGATGGGCTATTGCATCTCAGTTCCTTTCTAGTAGCCTATATGTGATATTTAATGAAATGAAGTACATCCTAAATAAGAGGAAATACAAAACTGCAAATTGGGTGATGCCTCCTTCCCCAGCAGGGCCTCTCCCAACATGTTCTCCCCCAACACTGATTGACAAGCATACAAACACACACACATACACACACAGAAATGACTGAACAACAAAACAAAACATATAGTTCAGCATCACATTTGTTTTATATCACTCCTTTATCCTCAACTGTGTCATCCAAATCTCAACTGCACATGCAAATCACTTTGAACAAGTATTAGTGGCCATAAGTTAGGGGAATTGAACTTATAATAGGAAACAACTCTACTTTGGCCACAAGCATAGTAAATTTAAGCACACGGAGTCATAATCTCATAGAACCCTCTCCCCAATGGAATCTTCTTAAATCTTCTTAAATAGGACTTCTGTGTAAACTAAAGCATATTACAGATCAAACCATTTAGAAGGCACATCAGTTATTAATTTCAAAGGGAAGACATGTATCAGTAAAGTCATTAAAGAAACTCAGTAAACATAAATATCATGAAAAAGACCAAAATAATAAATAATGATCATCAATATCAAATAACATCAATTCTTCTGGTAATATGATAACCTACTCCCAAAGTTCAATTAGTCAGCACATTTCATCTTGAGTCCTTGATGTCTCATGTAGTTGTCTAAATCCCTGCAAAAATCTTCCCTTAGACATTCCAGAATAGACATCATTCTCAGAGTAGCTTTTGAGTGGTCTCTTTCCAGAGGAATTCTTTCCCTAGTTCCAAGTCACTTGTAGAGTATTAGGTAAATCTACTAAAATCTATTAGTAATAAGACATAATGCAATTTAGTATTGCCTTTTAAATTTTTTCCAGTAACTAGGGCATGTGTTGAAAACTAGCTCAAACTTCATGATTTTGGTCTTATTAGTAATACAGAGGACTTCCAGGGGTGGAGCCAAGATGGTGGAGATCAGATATGACTCTCTGTAACCTCCTCTAACCTTCCCTTAGACCAACAGCAGATGAAGCCTCTAGTCTGGTTTTGAAGTCAAAGAATCCACAATATCTGGAGTACAACATATTTCTAGAAGAAGATACCTTGAAGAACTTCAAAACAGGTCTGTTTTAATTGGGCTAGGGGGTGGTCTGCGAAACCCAAACTGCAGGACAGGGAGACCAGAGGAGGGAACTGGAACGGGAGCATTGTACCTTCTACACACCTGCGGGGTATTCTGAGGGTTTCTTGGGCTAATTTGTTCTGATTGTAAGCTGGTGGTTTGGCAGATCTGCCTTTTTGCAGGGGATAGATTGTGAACCACTGAACCCCTGAAGAGCACCAACCTAGCTTCTATAACATAGCAACCTAAAGAAATCAATCAATCAGCAGGACTGCCCAGCACCTGAAATAACTCAATCATCAGAACTGCCCCAAGGCAAATTAAAGCAGCTGTCCCTCCTTTGCCTTGAACAGACCTCAGGCCTTAAAAAAATGAATAAAAAACCAAAAAGAACTCTCACCATCCACAGCTTTTATGGAGAGAGGGTAGAACAGACTTCAAATCCTGAGGTTCATAAAGGTAAAGCAACTTCAGAAAAAGCCCCAAAGAGAGACATAAGTTGGACCCCATGTCACAAGGCTTCTTTAAAGATTGCTTAAAGGATCTTAAAAGAGAGTTAGAAGAAACATGGTGAAATGAAATGAGATTATTGCAAAAAAATGGAAAAAATGGAAAAATAATGCAATGAACAAAAGGTAACTGGCCAATTGCAAAAGGAGCTAAAAACAGTAACTGAAGAAAATAAGATTAAAAATTAGACTCGAACAAGTGGAAATGAATGACTCAACAAGACTTAAAGAATCAGTCAAACAAAAACAAAAAAAATGAAACAAATTGAAGAAAATATAAAATATCTCCTAAAAAAACAACTGACCTGGAAAATAGATCTAGGAGAGACAATCTAAGGATTATAGGGTTTCCTGAAAGCCATGATTGAAAAAAAAAGAACCTAGACATCATGTTACAGGAAATCATAAAAGAAAACTTCCCTGATATTTTAGAATCCTGAGGTAAAATAATCATCAAAACAATCCACCAATCACCTCCTGAAAGAAACTCCAAAATTAAATTCCCAAGGTATATCATGGCTAAATTGCAGAACTATTGTATCAAGGAAAAGATATTGCAAGCAGCCAGAAAGAAACAATTTAAAATGCCAAGGAGCCACAATTAGGATCACCTAGGACCTAGCATCTTCCACCTTAAAGGATTGAAGTGCCTGGAATCTGATATTCTGAAAAGCAAAGGAACTGGGATTATAGCCAAAAATAAGCTATCCAGCTAAAATGAGCATTATCTTTCAGGAAAGAAGCTGGAAATTCAATGATATAGGTGAATTTCACCTATTTCTAATGAAAAGACCAGATCTGAACAAAAAATTTGACCTCCAAACACAGAACTCAAAAGAAACATAAAAAGGTAAAAAGAAAAAAGAAACTCTTGAGAACTATATTTGTTTTATGGATATACTTAGAGAATGAGGGTATAAGTTGATTTTATTATGACAATATGAAAAAGAAATTAGAGGTAGAAAAGGGATAACATTGGAAGAAGAGGAAAAAGGAGGTAAAATAAGGGAAATTAGGTCACATGTAGAGGCAAAGAAAACCTATTATAATTGAGGGAAAGAAAGGAGGAGGATGAGTATTGTGTGAATCTTACTCTCTTCAGATTTGGCTTTGAGAAAATAAAAGACATATTTGGTATTACAAAGAAATTTGTCTCACCTTATAGGGAAATAAGAGGGAAAGGGGGAAGAGACGGGGAAAGAAAAATAGAAGGGAAAACAGAAGAATTAGGGGAAAGTTGCAAAAAAGGGGGTGGGGATTTAAAGGGGAAGGACTGTTTGAGTGAGATGGTTATCAAAAGCAACTAGGGAGGACCAAAGGGGGAATAGAAAAGAGAAAAGCATAATCTAGGGTAAATAAGATGGCAGGAAATACAGAATTAACTATTTTAACTGTGAATGTGAAAGGAATGTACTCACCCATAAAGCAGAAGTGGATTGCAGATTGGATTAAAAGCTAGAATCCAAAAATATGTTGTTTACAAGCAACACATTTAAAGCATAATAGTACATACAGAATGAAGGTAAAGGGCTGGAGCAGAATCTATTATGATTCAGGTAAACAAAAAAAAAAAAAAAAAAAAAAAAGCAGGGGTAGCAATCCTGATCTCAGATCAAGTAAAAGCAAAGACAGATGTAATTAAAAGAGACAAGGAAGGAAACCTTACTAAAGGGTGCCATAGATAATGAAGCAATATCAATACTAAACATATATGAACCAAGTGGTATAGCATGGAAATTCCTAGAGGAAAAGTTCAGAGAGATGCAAGAAGAAATAGACAGCAAAATTATAATAGTGGGGGATCTTAACCTTCCTCTCTCAGAACTAGATAAATTGAACCACAGAATAAATAAGAAAGAAGTTAATGAGGTAAACAAAATGTTAGAAAAATTAGGTATGATAAATCTTTAGAGAAAATTAAATGGAGACAGAAAGGAGTTTACTTTTTTCTCAGCGGGTCATGGAACATATACAAAAATTGGCCATGAGTTAGGACATTAAAAACCTCAAAATCAAATACAGGAAGGCATCTGATCATGATGCAATAAAAATCACATGCAATATAAGGCCAGGAGAAAATAAACCAAAAAGCAAATTGGAAACTAAATAATCTCATACTAAAGAATGAATGGGTGAAACAGCAAATTACAGACACAATTACTAACTTCATTCAAGAGAATGACAATAATGAGACAACATGCCAAAATTTGTGGGATGCAGCCAAAGTGGTAAGAAGGGGAAATTTTATATCTCTAGATGCTTGCTTGCATAAAATATAGAAAGAGAAAATCAATGAATTGGGCTTGCAACTAAAAAAGCTAAAAAAAAAATAACAAATGAAAAAAACCCCAATCAAATATCAAACTTGAAATCCTAAAAATAAAAGGAAAGATTAATAAAAATTGAAAGTAAAAAACTATTGAATTAATAAATAAAACAAAAAAATTGTTTTTATGAAAAAACCAACAAAATAGATAAACCTCTAGTTAATTTGATTAGAAAAAGGAAAGAGAAAAAGGAAATTGTTAGTTTCAAAAATGAATAGGGAGAACTTTCTACCAATGAAGAGGAAAGTAGAGCAATAATTAGGAGTTACTTTGCCCAACTTTATGCCAATAAATTTGATAACCTAAGTGAAATGGAAAAATATCTACAAAAATATGGATTGCCCAGGTTAACAGAAGAGGAAATAAATTACTTAAATAGTCACATTTTAGAAAAAGAATTAAAACAAGTCATTAATCAGCTCCCTAAGAAAAAATCCCCAGAATCAGATGGATTTACATGTGAATTCTACCAAACATTTAAAGCACAATTAACTCCAATACCATATAAACTATTTGAAAAAATAGGGAATAAAGGACTCCTACCAAATTCCTTTTATGACACAGACATAATACTGATACCTAAACCAGGTAGAACAAAAACAGAGAAAGAAAATTATAGACCAATCTCCCTAATGAATATTGATGCAAAAATCTTAAATAAAATATTAGCAAAGAGATTACAGAAAATCATCCCCAGGATAATACACCATGACCAAGTAGGATTTATACCAGGAATGCAGGGATGGTTCAATATTAGGAAAACTATTAGCAAAATTGACTTTATCAATAACCAAATTAACAAAAAAACATATGATTATCTCAATAGATGCAGAAAAAGCATTTGATAAAATCCAACATCCATTCCTATTAAAAACACTAGAGAATATAGGAATAAATGGACTTTTCCTTAAAATAGTCAGTAGCATCTATTTAAAACTGTCAGCTAGCATTATATGTAATGGTGATAAACTGGAACCATTCCCAATAAGATCGGGGGTGAAACAAGGTTGTACACTATCACCATTACTATTCAATATTGTATTAGAAATGCTAGCTTTGGCAATAAGAAAAGAAAAAGAGATTAAAGGAATTAGAGTATGTCATGAGGAAACCAAATTATCACTCTTTGCAGATGATATGATAGTATACTATAGAGAACCCTAGCAAATCATCTAAAAAAACTCTTAGAATTAATCCACAACTTTAGCAAAGTTGCAAAATACAAAATAAATCCACATAAATCATCAGCACTTTTATATATCACCAACAAAATGCAACAGCAAGAGATACAGAGAGAAATTCCATTCAAAATAACTTTCGATAATATAAAATATTTGGGAATATATCTGCCAAGGGAAAGTCAGGATCTATATGAGCAAAACTACAAAACACTCTCCACACAAATAAAGTGAGTTCTAAACAATTGGAAAAATATCAAGTGCTCTTGGATAAATCAAGCAAATATAATAAAGATGACAATACTACCTAAACTAATCTATTTATTTAGTGCTATACTAATCAAACTCCCAAGAAATTATTTTACTGACCTAGAAAAAATAACAAAATTCATCTGGAAGAACAAAAAGTCAACAATTTCAAGGGAATTAATGAAAAAAAAAAGCAAATGAGGGTGGCCTAGCTGTACCAGATCTAAAACTATATTATTAAGCAGTGGCCATCAAAACCATTTGGTATTGGCTAAGAAACAGAATAGTTGATCAGTAGAATAGGTTAGGTTCACAGGACAAAATACTCAATGACTATAGTAACCTAGTGTTTGATCAACACAAAGACCCCAGCTTTTGGGATAAAAACTCACTATTTGACAAAAATTGCTGGGAAAATTGGAAACTAGTATGGAAGAAAGTAGGCATTGACCCCCACCTAATATTGTATACCAAGATAAGGTCAAAATGGATTCATGATCTATACATAAAGAATGATATTATAAACAAATTAGAAGAATGTAGGATGGTTTACCTCTCAGACCTGTGGAAGGGGAAGGAACTTGTGGCCAAAGAAGAACTAGAGATCATCATTAATCACAAAATACATAATTTTGACTATATCAAGTTAAAAAAGGTTTTGTACAAACAAAATGAATGCAGGCAAGATTAGAAGGGAAGCAATAAACTGAAAAAACATTTTTACATTCAAAGGTTCTGATAAAGATCTCATTTCTAAAATATATAGAGAATTGACTCAAATTTATATGAATTCAAGCCATTCTCCAATTGATAAATGGTCAAAAGATATGAGCAAACAATTCTCAGGTGAAGAAATTGAAAAGTTGCTCCAAATCACTATTGATCAGAGAAATGCAAATTAAGACAACTCTGAGATACCACTACACACCTGTCAGATTGGCTAAGATGACAGGAAAAGAAAATGACGAATGTTGGAGGGGATGTGAGAAAACTGGGACACTGATACATTGTTGGTGGAACTGTGAATGGATCCAACCATTCTAGAGAGCAATCTGGAACTATGCTCAAAGAATTATCAAACTGCATACCCTTTGACCCAACAGTGTTTTTATTGGACCTGTATCCCAAAAAGATCTTAAAGGAAGGAAAGGGACCCACATGTGCAAAAAAGTTTGTGGCAGCCCTTTTTGTAGTGGCCTGAAACTGGAAATTGAATGTATGTCCATCAATTAGAGAATGGCTGAATAAATTATGGTATATAAATGTCATGGAATATTATTGTTCTGTAAGAAACGACCAGCAGGATGATTTCAGAGAGGCCTGGAGAGACTTGCATGAACTGATGCTGAGTGAAATGAACAGAACCAGGATATCATTATACATGGCAACAACAAGACTATATGATGATCAATTCTGATGGACATGGTTCTCTTCAACAATGAGGTAATTCAAACCAGTTCCTATCATTCAGTGATGAAGATAGTCATATACATCCAGAGAGAGGCCTGGAGGAACTGAATATGGACCACAACATAGCATTTTAACACTTTCTGTGAATGTTTGCTTTCATTTTGTTTTCCTTCTTAGGTTGTTGTTTTTTTCTCTTTCTAGATGTGATGTTTCTTGTGCAGTAAGATAACTGTATAGGTATGTATGTATAGATATATTAGATTTATCATACATTTAACATGTATTAGACTACCTGTCATCTAGGGGTGGGGATGGGGGGAAAGAGGGGAAAAATATGGAACAAAAAATTTTGCAAAGGTCAGTGTAGAAAAATTACTCCTATGTTCTGTAAATAGAAAGTTTTAATAAAAAATATATAATAACAAAAAAGTAATACAGAGCTATAAGACCATCACATTGGGAGTCTATAATATACTTGAAACTTCAGAAAACTTTGTTACTTACTACTTGCTGTTTCTATCATACTTCCTGACAATTATCAATTTTATATGTGAAATCCTAAACTCAGTTCTTAGAATTTATTTAAATTGTACATAGTCTATTAGCATAATTTGACATATATAAACATGAGGTAAACAGAGATGAAGTCACCCAGCTAATAAATTTCTGAGATGAATTTTTGAATCCAGTTTTTCTTATGCATGTATTCTCTAGCATTTTTTTCCTGCCTTAATATCAAATAACAACTGCATATTTTTTGTGATTATTCCCAATTATCCTAATAAGAGAACACAGTTCACTATAAATAAGACCTCATTATTATTTCATTTCATATATTTGGATTTATAACCTAATGACAATATCTAAGTCTCAATTTATCCATGAGTCATTTTCTGTTAGCACTTCAAAAAGAATAACCCATTATTATTATCAATAAACTAATTTTTAAAGACATGTAGTGGCACTCCTAGTATACCTATCTCTATCTCCTTTCAAACTACCCAAAGAGCCTGATCAATTCCTGTTGTAAACATGAAATAGTCATTTTCATAAATACTGAAATGATACTCATTAGCCAAAAAGCAACTTCCCTGAGTTGGCTACCTGGGGAAAAGAGACAACAGGCATACATTGAAGAAACTGGTGCATTAGTAAAGAAAATTGGGTGATTACAAGCAAAATAGATAGAAATAAAAGAAAACACCATAAATATGAGGCATAACTGCAAATGAAGCAGCACAGCTGAGGCTTGACAAGTATTCAATTCAGTTTGACAATGTATTTACTATTTACTATGTTCAAAACACTTTGTTAAGCACTTGGAATATACAGGCAAAATTCAAATAGTCCCTGCCCTCAAGGAGCTTCCATTGCACTCTGGGTTTCAGCTAACCCAATATGACTCATAAGGATGATGGGAGCTTGTTTTGAGACTTGGATTAGATTATGATTGAGTATGAACACAAGGTGTTGGTTCTGGAGTTATGAAACCTGAATTCAAGTCTACTTACTGTTGGAAGTCATTACATCTTTCTGCGCCAGATTCCCCATCTATTGAAGGACAGAATTGGACTGGATGACTTTTAAAGCAACCTTTACACATAGTCAACTTGAAGAGGACCTGGAATCATAACTACCTGAAGCTAAAACTGGAGGAGATCATAAGGTCACCTAGTCCAACCTCCTTATATTTTAAAGGAAGAAACTGAAGCCTAGGAAAAGGAAATGATCTGCCCAAGATATTGCAAGTATAAAGAGATTCAATCCCAGACTCTTTTAATCCAAAATCAATACTCTATGTCTATATTAATTTTTTTGGGGTATAATAACATGCAACAAACATCATCAGTGGCAATACCTGGAATGCAAAATGATAAAGATACATGTCTAGTTTTCTTTAAATTTAAAGAGAATATTTTTTCTTCAACCACAAACATAGAAAAACATATTCATTAACCCACAAGTTCTCAATAATGAAATATCAATTTCCATAGGAATTCTAAATAAGATTTGATTTTATCAGAGTGACCCCCTAAAGTATCAAAAGATTAGTTAGAGAAATAAAAATAAAGTCAGGCCAGTCCATAAATCTTTGGCATTGCTCTGTAAGGACAATCTCATTCAAGAATATATGGGAAAGGGGAGTCATAAAATAAACATCATAAATATGCCATGTTTGTAAATACAAAAAAGATTAAAAGAAAGTGAAAATCAAAATCAAAATAATCAAGCAGAGACATCAAGTTGTCTATACTTAAAGGCATGATTTAAAAGAACTAATTGATCTGTCACAGAGTCAGAAAATCAATTCTACATTATCTGTCCATACATAGCATCTCTATCCTGAAATATCCATAGATTTGTCAAAAAGATAAATCATTTAAAGAATTCACTTTGTTCAGCTACCTCACCCTTCAAAACAGTAATCTGTCCATATCAATTGGTTCACATTCATGATAAATGTCTACATATGGCCATGTGAATTTGAAATTCAGAGCACAAGGTATGTTTGTTATGGCCACATTTCATGTGGAAATGAAGGATGTTTTACCAAATTACTTCAAATATATATGTTTAGAAGTGCATTGGCAAATATAAATCCGAAGACAAACTTAAACCTAACACCTCATGTGGATATTGGACTGAATGCTGTAGAGTTTGATTCCATAGACATTTTAGGAAGTTACATTGTCACCTTATATACTCAACTGTAGTCTTTTATATTTTATTCTATTTTGGTTTAACTTCAAATCATATGAAATTGAAAAAATGTAAAATGGTAACTGGTACATAAAGTCTTGTTCTCAACAAAGAAGACTAACATTAATTTTTCAAACAAATGAAGCATTTTTGGAGGTCACACTCTACAATGAGTTTTACAATATGAGTTGTATTGTATAGAAAGTGATCTGGCCCATGTTTACTCAATTTTGCTAATAACAAGTGGGTTTTAGAGAACAATCACAAATAAATTACCCTTAAATCTAAAAATTGAATATAATTTACATTCTCCAAATCTTCTTACAAGCTCTCTTTGACAGGCAGATATTTTTTTCAAATTTCTTCCAACTAAGAAATTTTAATTGATTAGAGACTATAGTCTGTATTTGTGGTTAAGAATAAGAATTTTAGCTAACAGGAATTGATATATGTTTGCACAGAAGGTTAGTGATGAGCCAAATAAAGCCTCATCTGGGAAAAGTGATATTGATGTAACATCTATATGTCCTCTATTTCTCTCTGTCTGTCTCTCTGTCAATGTGTGTTTTTCTGTCTCTCTGTCTCTCTTTCAATCTATTCTTCTCTCTCTCTGTCTCTCTCTTTCTGTCTCTCTCTCTCATGCAAGCATGCATGCATGCACACACACATACACACACACACAGAATTCTGTATTTGAACAGTGTCTTAAGTGCATTCTGTAAATATTATCTTCATTCATGGACAAAATTAATAACATATAATCTTTGACTTACAAAATTAATGCATCTCATACTGTTTATAAGGTATATTTAAACACAAAGGATAGTTTTTCCAAAGAATTGTCTCAAACCAGTTCCAGTTGTTCACTGAAGAAAACCATATACACCCAGAGAGAGGGATATGAAATACGGACCACAACATAACATATTCATGATCTCTATTGATATTTGCTTGCATTGTGTTGCCTTTCTCTGATTTTCTTTTTTTTTCTTGTAGATAGGATTTTTCTTGCATAACTTGTCAAGTAATTCAACATTATTAACATGTCATGGACTTCCTGCCATTTAGGGGAGGGGAGGGGACTGGGGGTAAAATTTGTAATGGAAAGCTTTCTAAAGATCAATGCTGGGGAACTACCCATACATATGTTATACAAATAAAAAGCTTTAATAAAAAAAATTTTTTAAAAGGATAGTTTTTCTGGAGGAATTTAAATAGCTTCCCCTTCTACCTTTAAAATTTTGTGATTTAATAAACTTATGACTGGTTATGGTGGCTTCCAAACTAATCTTATCAGAGGTGTCAAACTCACTGGTTGCAAAACTCCCCAGTGCTGTCCAAACAAAATAAAAATGTAATTGGGAAATGTTTTTAAAAACAAATAAGAATACATGATAAATCTGATAATTCGTAGTTTTCTAAAACAATGTGATTTTCTACTGGTTCCTATTTGACTTTGTTACCATTGGATCTTACACCATATATTGTATATGCCAAATGGATATGCAAACAAAATAAAAGGTATATTCATAAAAAATAAATTAGAAGAAACTAGAAAAATATGACTTGCAAAACAATAATTAGGTAAATAAATCTTTTTTTTGTTTTTTTATAAAGCTTTTTATTTACAAAACATATGAGTGACCTTTCAACATTGACCTTTGCAAAAAAA
>JAJPUD010005805.1:83779-147936 GCA_023553655.1 Myrmecobius fasciatus
TTTTTTTGTTTTATTTATTAATTCAATAGTTTTTTACTTTCAATTTTTATTAATCTTTCCTTTTATTTTTAGGATTTCAAGTTTGATATTTGATTGGGGTTTTTTTCATTTGTTCTTTTTTTTAGCTTTTTTAGTTGCAAGCCCAATTCATTGATTTTCTCTTTCTATATTTTATGCAAGCAAGCATCTAGAGATATAAAATTTCCCCTTCTTACCACTTTGGCTGCATCCCACAAATTTTGGCATGTTGTCTCATTATTGTCATTCTCTTGAATGAAATTAGTAATTGTGTCTGTAATTTGCTGTTTCACCCATTCATTCTTTAGGATAAAATTATTTAGTTTCCAATTGCTTTTTGGTCTATTTTCTCCTGGCCTTATATTGCATGTGATTTTTTTTCCGTCATGATCTGAAAAAAATGCATTTATTATTTCTGCCTTCCTGCATTTGATTTTGAGGTTTTTATGTCCTAACACATGGTCAATTTTTTGTATAAGTTCCATGGACTGCTGAGAAAAAAGTAAACTCTTTTCTGTCTCCATTTAATTTCCTCCAAAGATCTATCATACCTAACTTTTCTAACATTTTGTTTACCTCCTTAACTTCTTTCTTATTTATTTTGTGGTTTGATTTATCTAGTTCTGAGAGAGGGAGGTTGAGATCCTCCACTATTATAGTTTTGCTGTCTATTTCTTCTTGCATCTCTCTGAACCTTTCCTCTAGGAATTTCCATGCTATACCACTTGGTGCATATATGTTTAGTATTGATATTGCTTCATCATCTATGGTACCCTTTAGGAAGATATAATTTCCTTCTTTGTCTCTTTTAATGAAGTCTATCTTTGCTTTTACTTGGTCTGAGATCAGGATTGCTACCCCTGCTTTTCTTTGTTCACCTGAAGCATAATAGATTCTGCTCCAGCCTTTTACCTTCACCCTGTATGTATCTCTATGTTTTAGATGTGTTTCTTGTATACAACATATTGTTGGATTCTGGTTTTTCATCCAATCTGCTATCTGCTTCTGCTTTAAGGGAGAGTTCATTCCATTCACATTCACAGTTAAAATAACTAATTCTGTATTTCCTGCCATCTTATTTACCCTAGCTTATGCTTTTCTCGTTCTTATCCCCTTTCCCTCCTCCCTACTATTTTGCTTTTGAAAACCACTTCCCTCAAACAATCCTTCCCCTTTAGAGCCCCACCTACCCCCTTTTTCCCCCCTTTCCCTCCAGTTTCCTTATAAGTACGTCTATTATTCCCTCTGAGCCAAATCTGATGAGATGGAGATTAACCCAATTCTCATTTCCCTCCCTTTTCTCCCCTCAATCATTATAGGTTTTCTTTGCCTCTACATGTGATGTAATTTCCCATATTTTACCTCCTTTTCCTCTTCTTCCAGTGTTATCCCTTTTCTACCTCTAATTTCTTTTTCAGTTTATCACATCATAATAATCATAAATCACAATAAACATATAATAATAATCATAAAATCACAGTAATCATATGATAATAATCATAAAATCACAGCAATCATATCATAATCATAATGTAATAATAGATTCATAAAATCAACCCTCATTCTATAAGTATCTATAACATAAATATAGTTCTCAAGAGTTATTTTTTCTTGTTGGGTAAATAAATCTTAAACAAGAAACCAGATGATACAAAAGAAGTGAACCATTTCATTTACATAAAATTAAAATCTCTGTGCTTATAAGCAAAATCAATGACTATTAATTAAGGAAGGTGAGAAATTGCATAGGATATGTGTCCAATAAAAGTCTGATATTTAAGATATATGGGGGAAATTATGTAAATTGATAAAATCAAAAAACATTCCTCTGTTGATAGTTGGTCAAAGAATATGAACAGGTAGTTTTTAAAGTAATAAATGCAAATCATCCATTCATGTGGAAAAATACTCCAAATCACTAACAAAAAGAGCAATGCAAATCTTAACAATTATGAGGTTTCATTTCACATCTCTAAGTTTTACCAAGATGCCTTATGTTCATAAATCTATGGGATCATAGCCCCATAAATCCACTGTTAGTAGAGATGTGAATTAATATTACAATCTTGAAAATAATACTAACAAATGACTAACCTGTACATACTCTTTGTCCCATCAAGAACTAGATGTATCCCAAAGAAGGTCAAAGACACAGAAAAAGTTCTCATGTATCCAAAGGTGTTTATAGCAACACCTTTTTATCATCACAAATAATTAAATACAAAGAGGACATTGATCAGTTCAAGGAATAGCTAAACAGATTATTTTACATGGCTGCAAGGGAATATCACCAACAACAAATAAGAAGAATTCAGAGAAACAGGAAGGCTTGTGTGAAATGTACAAACCAAAGTGAATAGGAGAATCATTTAAACAATCCCAGTAATATAAAGGAAGAGATACATTGAAAGACATCAGAACTCTGATGAATGTGGTGAATGATCGTGACTTAAGTAACTAATCATGGAATATGCCTCCCTCTTATCAGCAAAAAGATGGTAAATGCAAAATGAGACATAATTTGTCAGACACAGCCAATTTTTTATCTGTTTTGTTTATTAGTACTTCTTTGTCACAAAAGAAGGTTTTAATGTCAAAAGAGTAGGACAAGATTATTGGGAAGAGACAGAAATGTCTGTATAGTTATTAATATCTTTCCTTCTAATGCTATCTCCTTTCATTTCTTTATTTATATATAATATATACTTATATACACAGTATAATATTTATATATAATATTATACACATATATATATTAATAAACATCATATAAACAATGCTATATTTTTCATTAGAATGTAAACTCCTTGAGGACATGGGTTGTTCATTTTTGTTCTGGTATCCCCAGCATTTAGGAGAGTGCCCGACAAATGCAAATACCTTAATATATGTTTGTTAATTTATATCAGTTTATATTTTTAATATATGTAAATAATTTTTAAGCAGTTTGAATCTAAATAAGTTTGGTTTTTATACCGACCTACATGTACATCAATGGCCCTTTTTGTATTACTAGCCAATTTACTTCATATCTTTGCATATGAGCTTCCTAATTTGAGTGATATTTACTAAAATCACATAATGGAGTACTCTGTTATATCAGTGTATCTGGTTGTCTTTAGGGTCAAATCATGTATGACAGAAAAAAAAATGAGCCAGCCAAGTAGCAATAATAAGATATAATACATGGAAAGCTAAAGCAATAACATTGATATTCCAATAATTTGAAAAGAAAAAGGAGCATCATTGCAATATATTGGACTAATACTCTATGGAAGATTTGTGGGAAAGCATGGATAAAAAATCTCATGGAATAGCATGAGAAGGCATGGATGGGCTGCAATCTTCATTATTGTAAGAAGCCATTGAGATCAAGGCTCCATCAAATTATCAAAGTTAGTCAAATTGCATACGCCATATAGTGACATACACTATATTGTAGAGGGCCACAGACAGTGGGGGAACTCTGGGTGAGGTATAAGACCCTTCAGCCCAGAGGGAACCTGCTGACAATGTCTGGTTTGGTTCCCCATCTTCCCTAAGAGCTTTCAGCCTTCCTGAAAAGTCAGGGGGTGACAAACTGTATTGTGGTTGAAGCAGTGTGGTGACACCAAGTGGCAAAGAGTCATCTACATACAATAGCGAGTTGTTTATGAGGTCCTGCATCAGCAGTATATAGTTAGCACATGCACAGTGTTGCTTTGGTTATATAAGGTTATTAGGGTATATAAGGGTGAGAGAATTTGGAATAAATGTACTCCATGTTTGACCATCCATGTGAATCCCACCTCTTCGCTCCTCTCCTAAGACCTTGGTCTTAGAGCCTTGGACTCCGGCTAGTACCAAAGCCCTCCAGAGATCTAGTCTGGACACAACACTGTATCATTTTCACTGACATGAAAGATTGGCAAACCAGATATTAATCTCATCCCCCAATATTACCATAATAATAGCATTCTTTGGTGCCTTGGAAGTGTACCACATTTTAAACTCATTTTGTATTACTCTAAGAATAGAAATACAAATTTCCATTCATTTTAGCAGATTACCATGTGCTTATATTTGCTCCAAATAGGACTGAAATTTTAAAGTCTTTGCAATTAGAAAATAGCACTAATTCTTTGAGCTATTTCAAAAAATTCCACTTTGCAATACTAAAAAAATAATCACAGAAATTGAGTTGGAAAGGATATCCAAAACCTTACACAAAGGAATCCTGTCTATAATGTAAAGTACAAATAGCCATTCAGACTTCGCTTTAATACATCTAACAAAGTTAATGAAGCAAGCCAGTCTACTTTTGGATGACTCTGATTATTAGGAACTTTCCCCTGCAGTCAAATCTAAATTTTTATTTTTGCAACTTTTATTCTTTCTTTCTGAGTCTTCCCCCTGATGGCAAACAGAACTTTAATCCTTCTTCCCTTCAAATATTTGAAGGCAATAAACGTGTCCCTCCTGAGTCTTTTCTTCTTGAAGCTAAACATGTCCCATTCTTTCTGTAAACTTCATATGGAATGGACTTAAGGCTCTTCACTATCTCAGTTGCCCTTCTTTATATACTGTGGAGTTTATCAATGTTTTTCTTAAAATATGGTGCCTAGAAATGAACAAAATTCTCCAGATGAAGTCTGACAAGGGTAGAGTACAGTGTCATTATCAAATCTCTTTTTATAGAAGATATGCTATAGTTTTTAAAACCTTTCAGATAATTTTCACAATTGTTTCATTATGTACTTGTGAAGTTTATTTTTGTGTACAAGTTCAGTATTCTACATTTATCCCTATTGAATTTCACCTTATTATTTAGTTCAATGTCCTAACTTTTTAATATTCTTTTGTATCCTGACTTCATCATCTAGTATGTTATTACTCCTCCCATCTTCATGTCATTTGCAAATTTGATGAATATACTATACATATCTATCCAAATAATTAATTTTTAAAAATTCTAAATAGCATAGGCCAAAATACAGATTCCTGGAGGCATTCCACTGGAGACCTTCTGTCTTGTTGCCACTAAACCACTAGCAATTACTTTTTGAATCTGATTGTCTAACCAATTCTGAATTAATCTGATTGCATTATCATCTAATCCAGATCTCTCCATATTCTTTATCAGAAGAAACTCTAAGAATGAAACAGAATACAAACTTTAAAAAAAATCCAATCCTTTAATTGAAAGGCTTTTTTTAATCTTTTTTTTCATTCTGAACAGAGAGTTTTTTGGGAAACTCTGGATCAGATAGTAGGAAAAGTCTAACAAAAGGATAAAGATACCAGAAAATTCTGGATGGCCTGACAACATTGGCATGTCACATTACATTGATAGAATATGGTACTGAACCAAATTTCTTTTAATAACAATGAAAAATGTAATGATAAACTAAATGATAAAGCTTTTTTTTTCAGATTCTGTTTAATAGTCAGCTGTTAATGGGTGACCTGGGATACCATATTTTCCAGGCCTCTCAGATGAGTTTCCTCAGATGAGGTCTTACCAAGCTAAATGACTTCCAGGAGTTGAGACAGCAAACTAATAGCAAGATATTTGGAAAAGTTGGGTTCCAATTGTGAATAACTATTTTAATGAAAATGTCTTTCTAACTGATACAAAACAGTATTTCTTCCATGAAAGATTACTTTTTCAAAGTCTGGAGAAGTGAAACAACTATGAACTTTTCAAATTCCATTCCTCACAATGAGATCAGAATGGACTTTTAGAAATTTATTACAAATACCAAAGTCAGAAAGCACATCTCAAAAGAAAGGAGGGGAAAACCTGCTGAGAACAAGCTACAATCAACATGTCATTTAAGATAAATTAGTATCTTTACTCCTCTAAACACAGACAGTGCTTTTTTATTTTGTTTTGGGGTAATTCTTGATTTATAGACAGTCTAGAATTTGTTGCTTAATTCTCCTTTGGTAATAAAAGTTTTGGATATTGTTACTTTGAATTGCTTTAGACAGTCCATCAGCAAAAGTTCTCACCTTCTCTTCTAAAAAGCTATTTCCCATTTCATGTAGGAGAGAAGCAATCATCTCTTGGAAGACTTTTAAACTATAAACAATGAGAGTTTTAAAATTTTAACATCAGGGGAAATATCAGTATGTAACACACCCTAAAATTTATCCATTTAAACTCTCATGTGCCTTCCATAATTCTCCCTGCTACTGCCCTGCCTGGTTATCTAGGATAACTGTGGTGTTTAAACAAGGGTGTGAGGTACTAGGTCAAGGAGAGTCAGGATGGCTTAATGTTTGTAAAAACACTTTGAACCAGACAAGCACTACACTGGTTCTATTGTGTCAAACATAAAAGGTGTTTTATTTATGAGTAGGAGACCAAACAATGATAAATTCAAATGCTGAGTATATTTTGGGGGTAGGGAAGGAGAGGAGAGAAAAAAAGGAGAGGAGAGACAGGAGTAGGGGGAAGTCTTATTAATTATAACTATTTAAACACAAATAAATAAAAATAAAACAACCCAAATCCTCCTGATTTTAAGTAGCAAGATCTATCATCTATCATCTTCTATCACTTGGAAAAGAACATCTTTATCTCCATTATCTGGACAAAGGAATTTAAAAGAATTAGCTCTTGACTTATACAAAATAATTTAGTGTTTAAAAATCTAAAAAACAATACTTTTATGTTGAGTGCCTAAAATTCTATATAGGAAGGAGAAATAGAATATAAAATGAACTTTGAATTGGATGATCTCAAGGCCACTTCCAAGTTTACTAGTTTATGATTCTGTGTTCTATTTTATTCATTGGCTTCATCCTCTAATCCTCCCTAAAAACAATTGATGATCATTATATATATATATGTATATATATATATACATATATATATAAAATACCTTTTTCAAAGAGTTATTCCAACAAAAGTGCCTTGGAAACCTTAAAAAATTGTATAAATGTGTCATTACTATTATTGTTATAATTATTTTCCTAATGATAAACAAGCATACAATAAGATCTCTATCTGTAGAAGTCAAAGAAATAATGGGCCCATCTGAACACTGTGAAACACTGTGATTTGGAATCACAGACATGACAAAATTTCAGAACTTTGGTATTGGGAGAGATATCAGTGACAACCCACACTCAAAAGGAATCTCACAAAGTAATCATCTAATTTTTACTTAAAAACTTCTAGTGAGGGAAAATCCACTATATCCCAAGACAGCTCATTATTTTTGGATCTCTCCTCTCTTTCTCATCCAAACTTCTAGAAATAATTATCTATACTTGCTTCCTCCAATTCTTCCCTATTTATTCAACTTCTCAGCTCTTTGTCACTCCAACCTCATTATCCAAATTAAACTGCTCTCTCCAAAGCTACCAGTGATTTCTTAATTTCTAAATCAGATGATGCTTTTCATTATTCTCTATCTATCTATTGCTCTTAATACTGTTGACCATCATCTCCTCCTAAATAGTCTTCTCTCCAGTATTTATAACACTACATTTTCCTGGTTCTCTTATTACCTAACCAACCTTCTTCTTTTCTGTCTCCTTTATATCATGTTCTCTTAATTATGGAAATTTCCCAGAATTTTGTATTGGATTAGGGTTCCTTTAAATTGCCTCTTTTGGTGACTTTATCAGTTCCCATGAGTTTAAGTGTTATCCATATGTGGATGACTAACAGATTTATATATCTAGTCCATATCTCCTCTGAGCTTCAGTCTCACAAAACTAGTTGCCTAACCAACATTTCAAACTATACATCCTGGAGACATATTAAATTTGAGATATCCAAAAGTGAACTAATCATTTCCCTTAAACTCACTTCTCTTCCAAACTTTCCAATTTTTGTGAGACATTATCAGTCTTCCAATGCCTTGGGATTGATAATCTCAGCAAGTTCCTGGAGTCCTCACTCTCCCTCATTCATTATCTATCCAATTCTCAAATCTTGCTATTTCTTCCTCCACAATATCTAATCTTTTCTCTTTACTCAATTACCAGGAGAGTTCAGGCCTCTATCACCTTTCTGCTCCTAAAAATTCTCTCTACTTCAAGTTTTACCATTCCAATGTCTCTACACACTACTGCCAGTCATTTTCTTTGAGTTTAGATGTCACCATATAACACCTCTATCCAACCAATGCCAGTGGCTTCCTATTGTCTCTAGAATAAAATGTGACCTCCTCTCTTTAGCTTTCAAAGCCTTATATAACCTTGTCTCTGTCTTTCCAGCTTCATTTATCCAACTTCATCTTTCCTTCTCTTGCACTTTTCAATCCAGTAAAACTTTGCCTTCTTTCTATTCTTTACTCACAGCATTCTATTTCCCATTTCCCATCCATGTACTGGCTGTCTCTCATTCCTGGCATACATTATCTCTTTGCCTCTTAGAATTCTCCTCTTCAATCAAGAGGCAGCTCCCTGTCTCATCTTTTTCATGAATCTTCTCATGATCCTCCAATTTTTGCCACTCTTCCTAACAAATTAAATTGTATTTAGCTACTTTGTATTTATAGTTACTAACTTTATATTTAGACTTCATTTTATATGTACTAGCTATTTCCCCTGTTAAAATGTATGACCTTTCAAGTAGAGTTTGTTTCTTTTTTTGATTTTGTTTTTGTGACCCTAGTACAGTAGCTGACATACAGTGGATACTTAATAAATACTTGATTGATTGATTTATTAATTGATTAATAATCAAAGTTTTTCTTGACTGCAAGCTTAAATTGGCCTCTTGAAACTTCCAAGTATTTGCTCCTGATTCTGATTGCTGAAATCAAAGAAAAAAAGTCTGATCACTCTTCCATATGCCAACCCTTTAAATATTTGAACAAAGCTATCACATTCCCTGAATTTTCTTTAGGCTAAACTTCCCATTCTATTTTACCAATCCTAATATGACTTGAATACAAAGTTCTTCATCATCCTGGGTGTCTTCCTCTGGACAATTTCCATTTTACCACCATTTATCTGGCTGCCTAAATTATAGCAGACAGAACTTAATACAATCTTTCAGATATGGTCTGATTAGAGGATAATAGAGCATTTCTATAAACTCTCTATTCCTAGAAACTATGACTCCCAATGCAGCCCAAGATTGTATTATCTCTACTAACGGCTAGAAACCCTGAGAGTCTTCTCCTCCCAGGTTTGTTGTTTGTTTGTTTATTTACTGGCTACATGAAATTGCCTCAATTGCTTCCTAGCCTTAAATCACTGAATGGGTATGGCCGCCATCAAACTGAGACCTGTTGAAGACCTTTGCTTAAAAAGTCTCAGGTCTCCCCTTTCATCCAGGTCATCTCTAGTTATCCTGATCTGTATCTGGCCATTGACCCAGCTGGTTCTGGAGAGGAAAGTGAGGCAGGTGACCTTGCACAGCCCTCCCTCATTAAATCCAATTCACTTGCAAGCCATGGCATCACCTCCTTAAAATCTTTTGCAACTTAACCTCCCTAAGAAAAAAATCCCCAGGACCAGATGGATTCACAAGTGAATTCTATCAAACATTTAAAGAATAATTAATCCCAACATTACAAAAATTATTTGGAAAAATAGACAAAGAAAGAGTCCTCTCAAATTTCTTTTATAACACAAATTTGGTTCCAATACCTAAATTAGGAAAACTTAAAAGAAAGAAAACTGTTGACTAATTTCCATAATAACTATTGGTACCAATTTTTTTTAAAATAAAACCTTAGCAAAAAGAATATAACAATATATCACAAAGGTCATACACTATGATGAGGTGGGATTTATACCAGTAATGCAGAACTGGTTCAATATTAGGAAAACTATCAGCATAATTGACCATATAAATAACAAAACCAACAAAAATCACATGATTATGACAATAAATGCAGAAAAAGCTTTTGATATACTTATTCATATTTTTAAATGTTAGAAAACCTAGGAATAAATAGAACTTTCCCTAAAATAAGTACTAATAATCTAAAACCCATCAAGAAGCATGATCTATAATGAAGATAAGCTAGAAACCTTCCCAATAAGATCGCGGTGAAACAAGGATATCCATTATCACCAATCTTATTCAATACTATACTAGCATTTCTAGTATAGTACAGCAATTAGAAGAAAAAGAAATTGAAGGAATTAGAGTAGCTAATGAGGAAATAAAACTATCATTCTTTGTAGATAATATGATGGTATACTTGAAGAATCCTAGAGAATCAATTAAAAATGTTGAAATAATTCACAACTTCAGCAAAGTAGTAAAATATAAAATAAACTCACATAAATCATCAACATTTGTATATATTACCCAGAAAGTCCAACAGCAAGAGATAGAAAGAGAAATTTAATTTAAAATATCTGTAGACTAAATAAAATACTTGAGATTCTACTTGCTAAGAGAATCCCAGGAATTATATGAACACAATCACAAAACACTTTTTATACAAGTCAGATCTAAACAACTGGGAAAATGTGTCTTTTTTCATGGGTAGGTCAGGCCAATATAATGAAAATGACAATTCTATCTAAACTGATTTATTTATCGAGTGCGATGTCACTCAAACTACCAATAAAGCTTTAAAAATAATAAAATTCATTTAGAATATCAAGTGAATTAATAGAAAATATGTGAAGAAATGTGGCCAATCTATACTAGATCTCAAACTGTGTTACAAAGTGGTAATCATCAAAATAATCTGGTACTAAGAAATAGTGGTAGACCCGTGGAATAAATTAGATATAATATACAATAATAAATGATAACAATAGTCAAGTGCTTGATAAACCCAGAGATCCAAGCTTTTGAAATAAGAGTTCACTACTTGACAAAAACTTCTGGGAAAATTGGAAAGTGATTTAGCAGAAACTAGGTATAAATCAACATCTCACATGCTATACCAATATGAGGTAAAAATGAGTATAAGAATTAGACATGATGATACCATGAGCAAATAGGCATGAAATATTTTATTTGTCAAAACTATGGATAAAGGAAGAATTTATGACAAAACAAAAGAATAGAGGGAAATATGGAAAGTAAAATAGGTAAATTTGATTAAATTAAAATGAAAAACAAAACTTTTGTAAAAACAAAACCAATGTAGCCAAGATTAAAAGCAAAGCAGAAATTGGGGGACAGGGGAGTTATGTCAGTTTCTCTGATAAAGGTATCATTTCTTAAATATGTAGAAAACTAAATCAAATATATAAAAATACAAGTCATTCCCCAATTGATAAATGATAAAAGTATATGAACAAGCAGTTTTCAGAAGAAGAAATCAAAGCTATCTGTAACTATTGATTAGAGAAAAATAAATTAAAATAACTCTGAGGTATCACCTCACACCTATGATATTGATTAATATGACAGAAATGAAAAATGACAAATCTTGGAAGGGATGCAGAAAAATTCAGTGTTGGTGGAATTGTGAACTTATCCAATCAGCCTGGAGAGCAGTTTGGAACTATATCCCAGCATTATAAAATGGTCCATGCTATCAATAATGCCATTAGGTCTGTATTCCAAAGAGAATTTTTAAAAAGTAAAAGGATTTACATATAAAAAATCTGCTCAGCTCTTTTTGAGGTAGCAAAGAATTGGAAATTGAATAGGTACCCATAAATTGGGGAATGGCTAAACAAGTTGTGGTATATGATTGTGATGATACTATTGTGCCTTAAAAAAAAAAAAAAAAGATGAGCAATATGCTTTCAGGAAAACCTGGAAAGATTTATATAAACTGATGCAAAGTGAAGTGAACAGAACCAGGAGAAAATTTACACAGTAATACCAATATTGTTTGACAATCAACAGTGAATGATTTAACTATCCTCAGTAATACAAAGATCTAGGCAATGGTCAAAAGTGATATCCACTTCCAAAGAAAGAACTGATGAAGTCAAAATGTATATGAAAGCATATTATTTTTGTACTTTACTTCATAAGGGTGAGTGGGAATTGTCTATGTTTTCTTTTATAATGTGAGTAATATAAAATATGCATGATTGCACATGAGAAAAATACATCAAATTGCTTATTTTCTCAGTGAGGTGGAAGGAAAAGAGAAGGAAGGATGAAGGGAGAAGTTTGGAACTTAGAATTTTAAAAATGAATGTTAAAAATTGTTTTTACATGGAACTGGGGAAAAAATTTAATTAAAAAGCCTTGGCTTTGATCTATCTTTCTAGACTCATCATCATTACACATCATTTCCTTCCCACACTCTACAATACAGCCAAGAAGGGCTTCTTTCTGTTCCTCATTCATGAAAATCCATTTCTCATCTCCTTATCTTTGCTCTGCCTATTCCCCTCCCTGGAATGCTCTCTTTCATCACTTTCATATTATAGAATGCTCTCTTCTTTCAAGAACCGTCTTTTACATAGTTTCTTTCCTAATCTCCCCAGCTTCCAGTAGAGAGGAAAATCTCCCTACTTACCTTGTATTTTCATCTCTTGCATTTATTTTATATTTATTCTGCTTATATTTCTATGTGGACATGCTGTCTCCCTCAATACAATGTACATTCCTTGAGAGAATGGTTTCTTTCATTTTTAAAAAATTATTTTTAATCAAAGAATGTTGTACATAGTAGGATTCAATAAATGCTTGTTGATTCATTCCTTCGTTTCCTGGTCTATTACAGTCACCCTACTAAATAAAGGAAAGATAATTTAACATGATCTCCTCTTAATGAAAGGGCAACTAGATGGCATAATGGATAAAATGCTGGACCTGGAGTCAGAAAGACATCTTTCCTGAGTTCAAGTATGGCCTTAGATACTATGTGACCTGAACGAGTCACTTCACCCTCTTTGCTTCAGTTTCTTTATTTATCAAATTGGCTAGAAAGGAAAATGACAAACAACTATAATATCTCTGCCAAGAATTCCAAATAGGGTCATAAAGAGTCAGACATGACTAACATAATTGAACAACAACAATTCTTAATGAAGCGAGGCTGGTTCTTTGTAATGACTTATGCCCTTCCTAAATGTTCAGTAAGAAGACAGAGACTCAAATGTTGAATCTGATTTTTATCTATGTGATCTCAAATAAAATACTAAAGTCTCTTGGCTACTGTTTTCTCATCTCTAAAATCAGGAATAGGCTGTGTGCTAAGGTCTCTTTTTTTTTTTGGTTCTTAATCCAATGGTCTGTCAATAGATATGTGAACTTATCTGTGGACAATTCCTCTCCCTGTGGAAGTTGCCACACCCCATGTTTTCTTATTCTTCATAATTTTTCTTCATATCTTTTTCCCCCAAAGATTCATACAAATGCTAAAGTTCTGCCTCTGGTTCTTTTCATGTTTTATAGGTAACAGTGTAGTGTTCAGGCTGTCCATGTGTTATCCCTCATTCTTGATATATGACTGGCCTACCTCTTTTCCCAGACATACATTTTGTCTACAGTGTCTTTCATGACACACCATTGGATAGGCCACCCATTCAGTTAGTTCATCAGTTCATATATCTGAGACAAACACTACAGATAAACAAAAAGTTAGACCCAGATTCAAATAGGAGAGGGAAACCAGGTTATTTTGTCTTGGGGAATTATATTTTCAATAATTCCAAGGTTCTTGTTGCCAATTTTTTTTTATAAAATCCATCTCTTTAATATAAAGATTCTCCTGCTAATGCTAGATGACTACAAATCATGGAACCAAAGATGAAATTTGTAGATAAGAGAATGTTAATAATTCAGGGTAAACTTAAAGGAGTGTTGTACCTCCTTTTTTTTGAAGTTTGTTAAATATTTACCAACATATCCTTGGTGAAGGGATTTGAGATTACTATGAAGGTGAAGAACAGTGTTAGGGATAATAAGGTAGGAAAAAAGACAAACTGATGGAAGTTTGATTGACCAAAGATTTAGATCCAAAGAGATTATTTTTCTGAAAGTAACAAAGAATGATCTTTTCTAGACATTGGGCACTCAAAGATTTCAGCTGTTTCTTTTTAAAGGGAAAGATTATTTTCTCTATTATTTTCTTAAGTCTAGACAATCAACAAAACAATAAATCAAACCCTGATTTGTATTATTTGCCAATTTTTAGATGCAAATTTTAATGATCAACTCTTGCAAGCCAGAATGAACTAGCTCCAGTACACCCCTGCTTCTGCTCCTTAGCCCTTTCCCAGACCATCACCTCTGTTCTGACTACACTCTCCTATCTCTAACTACCTCTTGGTGAATCAGTTCAGTTCTGCACTGTCCTCTGCTTTTAAGGGCATACTTTGCCCCCTTATACAAAGAGAAAGAAAGACAGAGATAGACAGAGAAACCAAGGGAGGCAGAGACTGAGATAGAGAGAGAGAAACATAGACAGACAGACAGAAAGGGAGAGATTCAACTATGTCTGTCGATAAATATAGATATAGATGTATAATTCTTCTCTCTCATCCTCCCTTCTTAGTTGACTAGACTGTGTCATTTGTGAAGATTCCATTTATTTCCAGAAGATGGAAAGACTGGTAGAAAAAAAAATTGAAGATAAAGGAAATTTTTTGTCTATACAGATATACAAATATACATAGATATCACAGTAACTGGCATAAACTAGGCACTTAATAAATGTTTATTGACTAATTATCTTAATTGGGTCCTCAGTGCAGCAAAATAGTCCTTTTGTAACTCTCTAATTGATTCATTATCCCACTTATTATATGAGATATTCCATGTCTTTTTGTCTCTCCTCAAGCTTATGACAAATAAGGGCCTTGCCTCATATGCACAGAAAAAAAAATTAAAGTTATTTGTTAAGAGCACTTTCTTTTCCCCTCTTCCTCATTTTATGTCTCTCAGATGCCTTGCACCACTATCTTCTTCACCTTGTGCTCTTGTAAAGGTAAACTCCTCTATATACCTTTGATCTCCTTCCATCTAAACTTCAAAAGACTTCCCATGCTATACTCCACAGGCTTTTACTAATCTCTAATCTCTCCCTATATACTGAATGCTTCTTTGTTGTCTACAAATACTCATATTGTCTCCTCCAATTTAAGAAAACTTTCATTTGATTTGCTCATTCCTTCTAGCTATCCTCATATCTCTTTTTCCTTTTGTTGCTAAAATCCTTGAGAAAACTATTATGCATTGCCTCTTCTTGCTTTCCTTTCATTCTCTTCTAAACTACATGCAATCTGGCTTCTGACCTCATTCATCTGAAAGAACTCTCTCCATGTTATCAGTTATCTCAATCACTAAGTCAAATAGATGTTTCTCAATTTTTATCTTTCTTGACTTCCTTGCAGCTTTTGAAATTGTCAGTCACCCTCTCTTTTCCTGAATAGTCTCTCTTCTGTAGATATTTGTGAGAGTGTTTTCCCCTGATTCTTCTGTCTTATCTCTCCTTAGTCTCCTGGAAAGGGTGTGCAGGAAGACTGTGCCAAAAGTAGGTAGCAGAGGTTAGTGATTTCCAGAAGATAGACTGGTGGAGGAAGAAATTTAAAATGAAGGAAAATTTGTTGTCTATGGAACTGGCATTTCAGAGGGCAAAATGGAAAATAAGGATAGCATTTTGGTAGTATGTTGAAGATTGAGGGGATAGGAATAAGGAATTGAATATGATATGAATAAGGGTTGATGGCATATAGGGGATCAAAATCAGAGCTATGTACAAGATATGACCAGCTTCAAAATCAGAAGGATTTCCTCTTTTTTTGCCTTGTACTTAATGAGTGCCTATTATTGATGATGATGATGATGATGATGATAAAAAAAATCAATCTCAAAAAATCTAAATTTGAGAAAACTAAAGAGTTATGGGCTTACTTATCTTTGTAATTTTATCAGAAAACAAGCAAACCTTAACATCTATAACTTCCTGTTAACATGGCGACAGGTCTATTAACATTCTGTTACCATGGGTGTTCTTATATAGAATCATAACATTGATTTGATAGGGGAAAATGATATAATCTTATGGACTGCATAAACTTCATTAACATTGGTCCATCCATAAAATTACAGAAACATTAAATAGCAGTAACCTTAGAAATCATTTCTCCCAAATCTTTCTTGTGATAAATTAGAAAATTGAATCACCTGGCATCTTGAATGAATATATCCAAGATCATATAACTAATTAATGGCAGTGTTGGGACTAGATCAGAGTTCTCCTGATATCTGGTTCATTGGTTATTTCATTCCAGCACAATGCCTTCTCTAAAATGCAGATTTTTTTGTGTGTCTTTTGCTACATTTGAATATTGAAAATTGAGCACAAAAATTGACACCCTTAAATTATTTTGAAATGAAACTTTGTCGAATGATAGAATTTAATATCTCCTAGTAAAATTCCAGCAATTTAAATCAGTTTCTATGCTTCTAAATGGTTCTATGATTTAGATTCTGAGGAACTGAAAGCAGGGTATTTGGGGTAAAAAAATCTATGTCTGGAATTCCTTGCCTTCCTTGTCCTACAAATCCCCACAAAGGGCTCCACAAACTGGAAAGTATTTAGTTATTTGTTTGCTTTTTTTGTGAGATACTTTTGGGTTAAGTAACTTGCCCAGGGTCATATAGCTAGTATGTGTCTAAGGCCAAATTTGAACTCAGATCCTTCTGACTCCAGGACCAGTGCTCTATATACTAAACTACCTGACTGCCCAAGAGCACTTATTTTTGGAGGACCCAACATGATTTGACAATATAAAAACAATGATTTTGTTTTTATATTTTTATATGTTTTATTTTTTAATATGTTTCATATGTTTATATTTTAATATGTTTGCTGTGTAGATGCTATCATGGTCAGTTGTTTAAAATATTTTAAATAATGATATACAATACTTTTATGAGCATTGGATAAATTGTGACAAATCAAAGTTAAACAAGCTCTTCTCCATTCATTTCTACAAACATTAGGCATTGCTATGTGCAGAGCAGTGTAATATATCTTGGGGAGAAGAAAGGAAGTAGTGAGGGGAGAGGATGTAGTTATGTAAGACATAGTCCAAAAATATCAATTAGTATTGATGTGCTAAGTCAGTAATGTCCTTGAATGATAAATTTGTCTAATTGAACAATGTGGGACATTAAAGAAAGGTGAGTGGTTATTTTTAGACATGATGACTATGCAAGTGGAAGAACCAATTGTCCCAGAGCTTTTGATGTAGTAAAACTCCACATTTGACTTATGATCATTTGTTTTTACCTCTCCAGTTTTTAAATATTTCTTGAATCTAGCAAACATTCTATCTTCTTAGTACAGACTGTTTTCATAATGCACATCAGAATTTACCTTTATACTAATGTGATTATGAAGCTATGAAGGTCTGACTCTGAAAGTACATTTCTCTTTTTATAGAATAAAATATCAAAGCTTTACTTCAGTAAAATTGGGGTCAACCATCAGAGGCTTGGGGAGAAAGAGAAGCATAGGGTCAGAAAGGTTTTGCTCATGATGGCAATGCTGCATCCAGAGAGATTTAAGGGAAAATGAACAGGGTTTTAGATTGATGCACTCTGACATAAATTTACCATTATAAGATAGTTTGCCTAGCCATGGAGATGACTTTTAGGCCTAACAAAATGCTAGAGCCTAACTTTGGCCCTTTCTTTATTTTCTTGCCTGATAGGTCTTTTGTTCTTTGTAGAATGTTTTAGAGTGCAGTGGATGGAGAAGTCACTTATACACTCAACCAGTAAGTCAGTAAGCAAATTACAGTGGCAAATTATAGTCCTTAATCTCAAGAAGTTCACAGAAAAATGAATACAGTCATGTGCTCCAAATATATATCTCCAATTATAATGCTTTCCTCATAATAATCCCTATTTATATTTCTTTTACAACTCCATTTGTCTCATTATACCCATTTACATTTTTCAGATGTGTACCTACAATTCTAAGAGCAGCTTACTCAGAAGTCTGGTCATGTGGTAACAAAGAAATGAAATAAAAAAAGGATTGAGTTGAATATGAGGTGAAAGAAAATGATGCTCTACTAGTGAAGTCAGGAGGCTCCCTTTCACAACCACTTGGACATGATCCATCTTGTGCCATGTGAAGAAAAATACCACCTCATAAAATATGAAATATTAATTGGTGATCAAGTATACTTACTCAGTAAGTATTGAGTAATAAGGGAAAATTCAGAAAAGCCTGCCACAAAAAGTATCTCTCCTAAGGTCTCCTATTGATAGCATCTGTGGCACAGAAAATTGACAAGGTAGACTGTTTTCCACAGTAGTTAGCAGCAAGAGGTCCAGCAATATGTAAATGGTCAAATGAGATAGCTTTAAAATAAACATTTCAAACTATATATTACCACATGGAAATATGCTCCTAATCACCAATAGAAATACAAAGTAAAGTAGTTATAAGAATTTTACTTAATAGTCTGCAAATTGGAAAAGGTGCCAAAAAAGTAGAAATAATCAACGTTGGAAGCAATAATCAATGGGAGGACAGACATATGAATACTGTTGGTAGAGGTGGGAACTTATAACAACAGTTTGGGATATCAATTTGGAATTATATAAGAACTTTGACTAAATTTTACATACATTTGAAGACATAACACCCTGAAGAAATGGTGATTCAATATATGCTGAAACATTAATAGTAGCAATGCTGTGGCAAGTAGCTAGGCATGAACTAGGAGTCTGTCAATTGGGGAATGGCTGAAAAGATTATGATCCATGAAAGTAATGAAAGATTATACAGTACAATACAGTAAGATAATATATGTAGTATCCCTTACATGGCTATATCTCTAACTTGTCCTTGAATTGATGTATGTAGTATCTGGAGTTGGGATAGAGCTACTCTTGCAGGTTCTTTTTGAGTATGCATTTCTATAGCATGAACCCACTGCGGTGTTTTTATGTTTTAGAAATCAGTCAGTTGGAAAAATTAACTCAAAACTCACTAAGATGATGCAATAAGAATGACAGCTATAAAACATTCCTCATCCCCACAAATTTGAGGTGAATTCTTCAACAAATACATAAAATCAACCAGAAGGTACAAACTTAGAATACATTGGAAGTGATTCAAATATATATAGAATATATGTTGCAAAACAACTATTGTCTTCATTATTTAAGAGACCTGATGTCCTTTCACTTTTCATGATATCTTTCTTCTCATTGTACTCACTTGGATGCATCTTCTCTTATGGCTGAGTTGCACAACTGTGCTCTTTTTGTCTGTTTCTTCCCATAGCTCGACTCCCAAATTTAAAAAAAAAATTAACTTCTTTTCCCAGAGTTCTCTTCTTTTTCAATTAACAAAAAATTAGTTTCTTTCCTCACTCCATTCATCACCATTAACAAAAAAAGAGAATAAATCCTTGTGATAAATACATAGTCAAATAAAACAAATCCCTGCATTGGCTATGTCCAAAAAATTCATGCTCCATTCTGTATCTTGAATCCATCACTTCTCTATCAAAATGTAAGCAGCATGCTTCGTTCATCATTTGTCTGCTGGAATTATGATTATCATCACATTGATAATAGTGCATATGGCTTTCAAGTTTTGTTTTGTTTCTTTTGTGTTGTTTTTACAATGCAGTCATTTTTATGCAATTTGTTCTCCTGTTTCTATTTACTTTTATCCCTATAAATTCATATCAGTCTTCCCATGTTTCTCTGAAAAAGTTTTATTTCTTGCAACACAATAGAATTTCATTCCTTTATAATTATATATGATATAGAATTTTTATTATACAATTGTATGTATAATAATTTGTTCAGCCATTCCCCAACTGATAGGCAGTCTCTTAGTTTCCAACACTTTGTCATTACAAAAAGAACTATTTTAAGTATTCTTTGCACTTACAGGACCATTTTCTCTTTCTTTGGTCTCTTTGTCAATGTTACTAGGACAGCAATACTGTACAAAAATTTCATCCAGCAATATTATTAGTATGAAAATAATAGTAATAATAATAATAGTATTGATAATGATAATATTGCTATATAAAAACATTCATAATTTAGTAACTTTGAGAGCATAATTACTTTCCATAAGAGCTAGACTAACAGTGCATCAATATGCCTCTCAACATTTCTCATTTCCCTTTTTCATCAACACTGTCAGTCTTATGGATATGAAATAGAACTTCAGAGTTGCTTTCAATTCTGTTTTTTTAATTATTACTGAGTTGGAATTTTCTGTGTCTATAAATACCTTAGATTTCTTCCCTTGAAATCTTCTTACTCATATCCATTCACTATTTATCAATTGAAGAATGACTGTTATTCTTTAAAATTTGAATCATTTCTTTACATGTCTTAGAAATAAGACCTTTGCAATTCCAATAGTCCTGTGATGAAAAGAGCCATCCACATCCAGAAGGAAAACTATGGAAACTGAACGTGGATCAAAGTATAGTATTTTCAGCTTTATCTGTTTGCTTGTTTTTTTTTCTTATTTTTTTCCTGATCTATATTTTTTATTTGATTTTCCTTGTGCAGCATGACAAATATGGAAATATGTTTAGACGAACTGCTTGGATTGCTTGCTGCCTAGGGAAAGGGAGGGAGGGGAAAAAATGGAACACATGGTTTTTTTACAGGGTGAATATTGAAAACTATCTTTGCATGTATTTGGTAAAATAAAAAAACTATTATGTAAAAAAGAAAGAAGACCTTTGTCAGAGAAACTTGCCATAAATATTTTTGCCAGTTCACTTTAATAATAATAATAATAGTAATCATAATCATAATAGTAATAAAAAGAATGTGTGTGTATCTGTGTGTGTGTCAGGCATTGTGCCAAGCACTTTAGAAATATCATCTTGTTTGGTTCTTATAACAGCCCTAAAAGATAAATGCTATTATAACCACAATTTTACAGTTGAGGAAACTGAGGCAAACAAAAGTTGACATGCCTAAGGTCACTTAGATAGTAAGTATCTGAGGCTGTATTCATATTATGGGAATTCATGCATTTTAAAAGAATAATGAAGCATCTTTGCACTTCATTTAACACATTAATAACTCATCTATTATCTTTCACTTACTTTATATGATTGCATCAATGGGGCTGGGCAGGAAATCAATTGGTTCAGGGCCCATTTTCCTTTCTACTGTCTCCACCACCTAGATATATGTGAACAATTTAGAAAAACATGAGAAGGTGCATATAAACTAAGATGAAAGAAAAGAAGAAAAACTTTGAACAAAGAGTTACATTCTACTGAGTAATAAAATGTATAATAGATAATTCAAAAGGATGTGAGGATTACTAAACATTAGAAAAATAATTAACATAGTAGTATATTAAAACAAAATAGCCAACCACATGATTATATCAAACACAATAGAAATGTATTTGTTAACACTCATTTGTTTTAAAAACCTAGGAAAGCATTTATATGGATGGACCTCTTTTTTTAATATGCTTTTTTTAAAGTTTCTAAAGCCTAAACTAGCATTACTGGAAATGGAGAAATACTAAAATCTTTCCCAATAAATACAAGTGTAAAACAAAGATGCATATTTTTCTCCACTGAAATAGTTGGATAAATATTAGCAATGGCATTAAAACAAGAGAAGAAAATTAAAACTAATCCTATTTGATGGCATTAGGCTTACTTATTAAACATCAAAAAATCAACATAGAAACCAAATGAGATAATAGCTTCAATCATGTAATAGGGTAAACAATAAATTCACAAAATCAACAGTATTTCTAAATAGATACAATAAAATCCAGAAGGGGATTCCAAATGAATATAACTATAAAATATATTAAATATGTGGGAAGTAACCCATCAAAGCACAATTAAGACATGTATAGGTACAATTAGACAGAATTAAGGAAATAAAAAAAAACTTAACAAAACTAGAGGAATATTCAGTATTTATGACTGGAACATGTATATAATAAAAATGGTGTACAAGGGCAATGAAATTACCAAAGAGGTCCTTTATAATGATAGAAATAATAACAATAAACTTCATTTGAAGGGGAAAAGATCTAGAAAATGAAGGGAAACAGTAAAGTAAAATTAGGAATGGAGGGAAAAAATAGCACTTCCAGACCATTAATTATATTATAAAGTAGTGATCATCAAAATTATTTGGTACCTATTTTTTAAAGTAGGTCAGTAAAATGGATTAGATAAAAAATAAAGAAAAATATCAAAAAATATCAGTCAAGGTTTGTTAAACTCAAGAACATGACTTACTTTGGAAAGAACTCACAACTTTATGAGAACTGCTAGTAATACTAGAAAAATACTAGAAAACTAGAAAATACTAGAAAAAAAATACTAGAAAAGCTCACTAGTAAGTCAATTTATAGTAACATTTTATACCACACATCATAATGAGGTGAAAATTTTCATGTAGCCTGAATATCAAAAATAATACAATAAAAATACATAAGAACAAGATAAGGTACCTTTCCCATTAATAGGAGGAAAGTTTTTAGCCAAACGTGAAACTGAAGTCATCACATCAAATAAAATAGATCATTTAGATTACATAAAGTTGGAGATCTTTTTTTTTTTAATTTTTATTTTATTTGAATAACATATGTGTGGGTAATTCTTCAACAATAACCCTTACATAGCTTTCCGTTACAAATTTTTCCCCCCAACTCCCCACCCCTCCCCTAAGGTTGGAGATCTTTTTAAGAACAAAAATCAGTCAATTAAAATAAGAAGGAAAGCTGTAATTTTGGAAAAAAATTTCTATCAACTATGCCCAAAAGTTTGATATCCAAAATATCAGAAAACTTCCACAAATATATAAGGTTAAAAGCTATTCCCCATTGGGTAAATGGTAAAAATATGAACAAAATATTCTCAAAATTTCATCACCACATAAAGGAATGCCCCAAATGACTAATAATAAGAGAAATTCAAATCAAAATAACTCAGGTTTCACTTCACACACAAGAATTTGATAAAGATGATAAAAGATAGAAATCATTGATACACAAAGTCTGTAGAATTGGTCAAATCATGCAGGAAACTAATTTTGAATAATCTTAGAAAAGTAACTAAAATGTATAGGCTTTTTGATCCAGAGATGTTACTGCTAGAATTATATCATAAAAAGTCAAAGATGATAAAAAGGGCCCAATGTCCACTAAAATATTCCTCTTCTATATGACAGCATTTTAAATAAGTGAAAAAAGTTAACAGGTCTTCTCTAAGATGTTTCTTCTCTAGTTATTTCAACTCATTTTTCTACATCACAATATCAGTTTTTCTCACCATCTTGGTTATCTTTCTCAAATGCTCTCCAATTTGTCAATATTCTTGAAATGGGGCAGCTATATTCCCAAAATACACAAGATATGGCCAAACCATCATACAGAACAATGAGTGGATTTATCATCTCTTTAGTCATGGACATTGTGTCTTTCTGAATATAATCTAAAAACACATTAGCTTTCTTGGCTGTCACATTATACTTTAGATTCATGTTGAATTTGTCATCCACTTAAACCTCCACATATTTTCATATAAACCTTTGCTTAGTCATCCCTCCTCCATACTTTGCTAATATAATTGATTGGATTTATTTGTAGAACTTTTATATTTATTCCCATCAAATACTATATTATTAGTATTATCCTTGTATTACCTGTCTAGATCATTGATGCCACATAGATTATCCAAAACTTTAGGAGTCATTGACCTTCCCTACAAAAACATAAGCTCCAAAAAATGAAGTTGTATTTGTAATTAAGTGAAACAGACAGGACTAGTAATTGAGTTGGTAGGGTAAAAGTAATCCACAATGAGTGGTCTTAACACTAAGCGACTCAAATAGTCTCTATGTCTTGTACTTGTCTCCTTTGTAGAGCTTCATCCAGCAACAGTAGGAAGTTTATTTGTCTAGTTGACTTCTTTTATATAACATTTCTGTATTAAGTCCCATGCTTCCAATAGTTGTCAGATTCCAGTGATCAGAAGTTACCATAAATACTCCTTGTAGGTATTCTTTATTACTTACTCCTTCCATTGATATGCTATGCCCCTTTCATCAATCTGCATGTGGAAAGTCTTTTCATCCCCAGCACTATCCCATGAACACCAATTTCCTACTATTCAATTTTCACTGTCACTTGACTGCCCCCAGCTCTCTTTAATACACTCCATAGCTTGGCAATTTAGTTATTCTCCAGCAGATGATACTTATCACACTTCAGCCTTCAGTCCTCCTGTTCATTTCTGTCTGGAATTAAGTAGGTCATATGTTTTCCAGTAGATGTCACTCATCACCTCTTTCAGGGGATTGGCTCTTTAATGGAAATTCTATGGAGACAAATTTCCAAGAATGTTTTTACAGCTAAAAGAAAAGGAAGGAAGGAAGGAAGGAAGGAAGGAAGGAAGGAAGGAAGGAAGGAAGGAAGGAAGGAAGGAAGGAAAGAAGAGAGGGAAGGAAAGGAGAGAGGGAAGGAAAGTGGGAGGAAAATAAACTATACCACCTTCATTATTTTTAAGCTTTCTCTTATATACATTCCCAATAAATCCAATGTTAACATCATACAACAAATTTCAGTATTGTAGGAACTCCTTCATTCTATCACAATAGATTATCATTCTAGCCTTTCAAAAAAAATGTCAAGAAATTGATAATAGTAACTAACATTGGTCACAAAACTGTCATAGAAACAAAATAAAGGAGTGATGGTAAATTTCAACTATTTTGTCTTCTTGACGTCTCATTCTACTAATGGCAGAAATTCTGGATTTTTGTTTTACTTTGCTAACAACTTCATCTTTTAAGTGGTAGAGGAAACAGAAAATAAAAAAAAAATATTTCCTTGCTAAGTGTGTGATTTCATTATGTAAGGCTCTACCAGTGAGGTTACTTCCAATACCAGTACAGATTTTCATGTGCTCAGCAAGTCATAATCTTAGAGAGTTTCATGGTGCACTGAGAGATTATCTGACTTTCATAGATAGTATGCATTATTTCAAGTTATCTTGACTCTAAGATCAGTTCTCCACTACATTATACTGCCTCTACACCTAATTTTGTAGAAGAAAAAGATGCTTAAGTAAAAGTAACAGAAACCTTGGATAAAAATTGCTGTCTCCCAAAGGATTATGATAGCCAAAGTTAAGAAGGCTGAGCATGGGCATAGTACCATAGGATCATAGGAAGTAGAACTGCAATAAAGTTCCTGGATCATCTAAACCAATCCCTTCATTTTATAGCTGTGAAAACGCAGAGTTGAAATGACTTTCCCAAAGTCACATAAACAATAAGTAGCAAAACTGACATTTGAAACCAAGTTTGATTACAGTGTCAAACTCTTTGACATTGTTTGGACAAGTAAACTAACCTTGGGAAGTAAGATTTCAAAAATCTGAGAAAAGGCAAATAAGATCCCATAACCAGAAACTATAAAGGGTAAAACCATTTCTAAAGTATAAAAAGTTTCAGAAATGTAATATGACAGGATATTTGTGAATGATTCCAGTAAAAAAGTAAAAGGAAAACATATAACTAAGTTATGCTTTCCAATGAGTAAAGATTTAAGAGGTATGTATTAAGATATAACCAAGGTAATATAACCAAGAAAGCATATCAAAAGGGTGATATTAACTTGCAAGAATATTTCATGATTACTAAATCTCAAAATAGATTGAGGCTTATGAAAACATTCTAAAGTAACTCTCCAAAATGGCTTTTTAAAAATTATATTCAAGGAATAACAACTAAATAGGCCCCATGTTGAGGATATACAGGGCAAGACTAGAGGATAACAAAAACAATGCAAAATTATTGAGCACCTATTCTATTTCTTTCTTCTCTGTCAATAACAAGGACTCACAAAAAAGTAGCAAAAACTTGTTTAAGATGACAATTCAGCCAGGAACAGGTAAAGAGATGCTGTAAACAAATGAGTTCAAATTTCTAGGATAAATTATGTCTCACAGTAATAGTATTTATTAAGCAATAGTAATAATAATTCACATCTAATATAGTACTTTACTGCTTGTTATTGAGGTAAAAATAACCCTTTAGGGGCAGCTAGGTGGTGCAGTGGATAGAGCACCAGCCCTGAAGTCAGAAGGACCTGGATTCAAATCTGGTCTCAGACACTTAACATTCCCTAGCTGTGTGACCCTGGGCAAGTCACTTAACCCCATTTGCCTCAGCAAAAAGCAAAAAAAAAAAATAATAATAATAATAACCCTTTAGAGTAGGTAGCCCAAGTAACATCGCCCCATTTTAAAAATGAAGAACCTGAGAAGCAGTGATGCCCATTGTTACACTGAAGTTTCCTAACATCAATTCTTAGGCTTAAAGCACAACTGGTTCTTCAGAATACAGAAAGATGATGTCTATTCTTTATTTCTGAGGAATCATTAAGAAAGATTGATCCAAAAAAAAAAAAAAACAGAGGCAGGTAAATTTTCTTTTTTTATAAAAAGTGGGGGGAATGAGCAGATTCAACAGGTTAAATTATTTACAAATTTTTTCATATATTGACAAATTGGTGGAAGTTAACAACAATTCAGTAAGATTTTTAAAAATTATTTGTGAGCATCTGAGCTCATTTTCTTAACTAGCCTGATAAGTTAGGAAAAAACTTATAAACTTATTACAGCAAGATATCAAAGGCATTTGATGAAGTCTTTCATGTGATCCTTGTAGACAAAGGGAAGAAATGTGGGCTGAATTGTAGTCAACTTCAAAATGAATTGAACAACAATTGAATCAGTCAATATCAACCAAAAGATCTCTATCCTTTCAACATTTGCTGTATGAAGACATAATAAGGCATATTATCAAATATGCAGATCACAAAATGTTGGGTTAAAATACACTGGATAAGAATCAAGATTCAGAAAGATCTGTACAGGTTGGAAAATTGGGCTGAATTTATTGACTAAACAATAGAGATGAACATAAAGTCCTGGACTTATAATGTAAATATCAATTAAAGGATAGGGGAGAGATAGCTTGACAGTTGATTGAAAATGTAATAGGAATAAACAGTGTGAAATTACTGAAAAGAAAACAACTTAAAGACATATTAAAAGAAGTTCAATATCAAGAACAAGAAAATTATTACCCCTACATTGAACAGATCATATACAGCAGAGGGGAATGTCTGTCCCACAGACCACCTGAAACTATTTGCTAAGTCAACTGCAGACAACAATGAAGAAAGCTAGGTACAACAACCTCCCACAGCTTGAGTTTTATAAGTTAATTATCTTGTATGGTCTGCAAATGATGTTACAAAAATCCAAATGGCCCTGGCAGGAAAAAGTTTCCCACCTCTGACATATGGGCACAATTTTAATTTCTAATTATCAAATTTTAAGAAAGGCTTAATCCAGAGAAGAATGTCTAGAATTGGTAAGCAGCTCAAATCCTTGTTAGATATAATAAATGAAGGAATTAGGGATATTTATACTTTGAATAAGTCTTTCTTGGAGAAGATATGGGAAAGATTAAAGCTATCTTTAAATACTTGAAGAAGCATCATTGGGAAAGGTAATTTAATTTTATCTCTGTAGCTCCAGTTGGCAGAATTAGGATCAAAGGTCAGAATTTACAAGGAAACACATTCTATAAAATAAATAAATCAATTGGCACAAGTATAATAAATATGTGTGGATACATATATGTGTATATTTATATATGTAATGTGTATACATACATATGCATACATACTTACACATGTGTGTGATATCTCATATGAATTTGGCCCATTCTCCTAAATAGGATTTAAGCTCTTTGAGGGAAGGACCTATCTTATTTTTGGTTTGTGTGTAAATAGCACTTAGCATTGGGCAAATAATATGTAGCTAATAAATATTTTAACTCATTTCCTCAGATTTTATCATCCAATAGTAGCCAAAAACTCTAAAACCAAATCACATTTACAAGGCTTTTTAAAGTTTCTTATTCATATACTATTTCTAAAGAGTGGGATCTATCTGGGCCTCAGTTTCCTCACCTGTAAAATGAGAGTATTCGACTGGACACAAGGTCATTTCTAGCTCTAAATTTATGATCCTGTGATCCTGTGTCTAAGGAGGAATAATATGGATATCCTTGAGATTTGAGGACTTAACTTAAAAGTGAAAAATGAGTATTTGGTTTATAGATATAAAACCTCAGGTAATGGGTTTTTTCCCCCACTAAATTCCTGTGGGACATTAAAGGTTTGGAGGCCGTCCAGTTTAAGCAAATGGTAACATCTATCATATACTACCCAAGTTCACCTCCACTTTTATGCTAAAAGAAAATATTTCTCAGTTATCTTGGTTGATTTAGATTTATTGCTACATTTAATTCAAAAGAAAACAATCAAACAGTAAAGTGTCTTTTCTTCTCTCCCAGCAAGACATTAGCATCCTTAAGACAGAGGAACTAATGATGAAAATATTGTCCTTTAACTGAGAAAAGGGAGCTGTCCCCAGGACAATTGGAATTTTTCAAAATTAAATTTCTTTTCAGGTGTAAAGAAATAATGAAACTCATGAAGCCTGCATTATATAATTATGTGAAAGGTAAACTTGGGCTTCTTTGCATAGCTCACTCTTTATGCATCAGACTCAATGTTTGGTCAGAAATTATCATTGATATGACTCTTTGTAATAGAATTATGTGTATTTTATTTTGCTGATTATTTGTCAGTTATTCATGAGCAGTAAAATTCTCATTTATACTACAAAAATAATGATAAACCCCACAAAATAAAAAATCAGCATATCTCTCCCAATTTTTCACCAACCTAAATACAAAGGTGACCAAAATTTAAGTGAAGATATGGGAACAGTAAAGGTATCACATGAATTACTATAATATCAGAATTGCACTTCTGCCATCTTTCCATTGTTTAGTAAAGTGGAGTCAGAGACATTTCTGAAAGGACCATCTTGATGGCCACCCAAAGAGAACACCAAGTTCAGTTCAAATTTGTATTTGGTGATGGAAAAATTGGGAAATCCACAATTATAAAATAACACAACTTTGGGAAGTATATAGCACCTTTGGTATTGAGGTCTATCCTCTTATATTCCATACTGTTAGAGATCCTATTAAATTCAATGTATGGGAAGAATTTGGTAGTCTGAGAAATAGTTACTACATCCAAACTCAGTGTTCTATTATAATGCCAAGAATATACTTAACCAGCATAGAAATCTGGTATATGAATAGAAAAACAGAGATGTGAATAATTCAAAAATATTCCAATAATGTGAATTGTAAGGACAGAAAAGTCAAAAGTGAAATTAATTGTCCTCCTTAGGAAGATGAATTTTCAGGACCATGACATTTCAGTCAAAAGTAACTACAACTTTAAGAAGCCCTTCCTTTGGCTTGCAAAAAAAAAAATCCTAATTTGGAGTTTGTGGATATGCCTGCAGTTGCACCTCAAGTTGTCATGGAATCAGCATTGGCAGCACAGCATGAGCAGGACCTACAATTACTCATAACAGCTGCTCTCTGTTGAAGATGATGACCTGTAGTAGAATGAAGTTAGAACCCAGAATCAGAGATCTAGTTTTATAGGCAACTGTCCTGTTATATCAGTAGTATATATTTGCTATTTTATTCTGAGCAGAGCATGTGCTTAATCTTTGGGATGCTGAAGGAGATAAATGGATTTTAGAGTAAATATGACAGTTTCAAATATATATAATTCATGTTTTAGACCTACATATTTAGCTATTTTGGACCACAATTTTGTCCCCAGGAGTTTTAAATATGAGTATTGTAGTGCCATCACAATATTCAATGGTGAATCTTGTTTGTTAGTATTCCCTTTAATTTTTATTTAATTTAATTTTTATGTTTTCCTCAAGAGTCTTTTGACCCTAACAATCTAGAAATCCATCAGTCACTCTTTTCATGTAATTAGAAACACTATGATATTTTTGATCAACATATCAAAGTACTAGAAGGACACCAGTGTTTTCTGGGTACTGTTGATAGCAAGTGACAGTGTCCAGCTTCTTCTCTAAATCTTGACAACCATGCAACAACAAATAAAAAACGTACCAATGATTTATTGATTTAAGTCTACTAAGTTGGGCTCTGTGTTTCTTTAAGAAAGGTGCAAGTGTAAGTGTGAGAGTCTTGAAATACTGCCGTTACCATGGCAATTATCTGTGTTTAGAGAGTGGTATGGAGTAAAGTCCCATGTAAATAAGTGATTGTAGGAGAATATAAGTTAACCATGTCTCTTCACTGGTCAAAATCATGACCAGTGTCCTCTGTTTAGTACACCCAATTAAAAAAATCATAAGTAAAATAATATGAATAATTAAAATCTTTGCATAGAATACTCCTAAATCCCAGAATGTTTGGGGGAGAGGTTGATTTTTTTTCCTATTGAGTTTTTTCTTCCTCCTACAAATTAAAAATATACCTCAAGGTTGAAGTGGAAATCTAGTTATTCTGTACTTTGAGAAAGAGAATTTTCTAATGAGAGGTCTTGCCCCATGCCTTATTTGATGCTTTGCATATTTTTCTGACAAACAGTACTTCAATTCTTACTCCAAAAATCCCTTATGATAAACTCTATTTCTTTCTTTTAAAAAGGCACAAAAATATGGCTTCACAGAATTTTAGAGTTGAAAAGAAACTGAGATCATCTAAACTAGAGATTCTTAAAGTGTTTTTTTAATATTTTGAATCCTTTTGGTAATGACGAAGGATCCCTTTCACAGAATTATCTTTTCAAAAAATTGAAAGAAATGTCCAATTTCAGACATTAGAGAAAGAAAGATTCCAATTTTTCTTTTCTAAGTTCAAGAACCCCCTAGTTTAACCTGTAAGAAGACCTTCTATAATATCTTTAATATCTTCAACTTACACTTAAAAAACTGAAGTTTTTTATATAGTATAAATAACTTCCTATCTCCTGAGGCAATCTATTCTACTTTGGATCTACTTTGTTGAAAAGTTCTGCCTGTTTTCCAACCAAAATCCTTTCCTCTGTCATGTTCCCAAATTGTTTCTAGTTCTGTCCTTTGAAAAGAATAATCAGCTTTCTACCTGATAGCTTTTTTGTATGCTTTCTTTTTTCCAGACAAAATATTCCCAGTTCCCTCTACCATTCCTCATGGTATATCTCCAGTCACCTCACCATCCTGGTTACCCTTTTTGAGGTACTCTTGAGACTCTTACTGTGCATTTAGATGCTTTTTAAAATGCATTTTATTTTACTTTTAATTTATGTAATGCCCAGAACTTAATAAAGTACTCAATATAGAAGCTAATTTAAGAAGCTTTTTAGCAATACTCTCAACTCCATCCTAGCTACTATGGCAGGTAATTGTTGGGTAAATGATGTACCCTCAAGAAAATCCTTAGCCCTTGCACTTCAAAAACCAATACACTACCAGACTTACTTTAATATCAACATACTGGTATGCATTTAGGAGATTTTTTCCCCACATCTCCACTCCCCACCCAATCTCTTCCAATTGTCCCATGCAGTGATTGCATCAATGTAAAGCACAACAGGTGTGGAAATTCCCTCCAGCAAAACAGAATGAGAACTGTCCTGTAATGCTTACTCTGAAATAGTTACCTGAGGCCACAGAGGGATTAAATAATTGGCCTATGGTCACACAGCTAATATGTGTCAGAAACAGTGCTTGAACTCCAAGTCTACCTGAATCCAAGGTGACTCTGCTAGCCTTAAGTCTCTCCTCACCCCAGGCTATTCTTCACTCAGCTGTCAAAATGATATTCTTCAAGCTTAATTCTGACCATATCACCCTCCCCTTCCATTCAATAAATTCCAGTGACTCCCTTTCTACTGGGTGGCATAATAAATTAAAGTACAGGGCTTAGAATCAGGAAGACTCATCTTCCTGAGTCCAAATCTGTCCTCAGACACTTATTAGCTGTGTGACTCTGGGCAAGTCATTTAACTCTGTTTGTCTCATTTTCCTGGTCTGTAAAATGATATGGAGAAGAAAATGGCAAACCAATCCAGTATCTTTGCCAAGAAAATTCCAAATAGGGTCACAAAGAGTTGAACATGACTGAAATAACTGAACAAGAAAACAATTCCCTTTCTTCTCCAGGATCAAAATATAAAATCTTCTGTTCAATATTCAAAGCCCTTTATAACCTTCACACACACACACCCTTTCCAGTTTTGTTGTTGTTGTTGTTTTGTTTTTTTGTTTTGTTTTGTTTTGTTTTTATATTTTATACCTTCCTTCCACTTTGTAATCTAGAAACACTGGCCTCCTTGATGTTCTTCTAAGAAACTGCATCCCCTAACTCCAGGTACTTTCTCTGACTCTACCCCACTTCTGCAATGTTCTCCCTTCTCAACTCAAACCTCTCTGATTCCTTCAGGTATCACCTACAATCTTACTTTCTATAGGAAGTCTTTCTGATTCTTCTCAATGATAGTGCCTTCCTACTATTGCTTATCTCCAATTATCTTGTATATATCTTATTTGTAAATATTTGCACGGGGTCTCTCGGTAAACTGACTTTTGTCTTTCATTGTATCCCAGCACATAGTATGTATACAAAGTATACTTAGTGTTTACTTAATAAATATTGATTGATAGTAGGTCAATAAGCATGTTTTCAGCTGACAAGACAGCCCAAACTGTTCAATAACTGTCCCTGGGTTTGAAAAAGATGAAAAAGCACTGAAATATCAGAACTGTGGCAAGCCTTACAGGAATATTTATTTTTTAACCCTGCACCTGAATAGCCTAACCCAATAAGAGTTGGTCTTCCTGTGCCACAGTTAAATACTATCAAATTATGGCAGCAGAAAATGTTCTCATTTCCATTATTCCTCAAAGCAGAAACTTGATTCAATGGTATCCAACAATCAATGTTTTCAAGGGTTTTCAGAGCCAATTGCTAGTTAAATCCAGATACTCAAAAAAAAAGTAGGTGCCCTAAAATAAACTGGGAATCACAATTTTTTTTTCTGAGACAATTGGGATTAAGTGACTTGCCCAGGGTCACATAGCTAGAAAGTGTTAAGTGTCTGAGATCAGATTTGAACTCAGGTCATCCTGACTTCAGGGCTGGTGCTTTATCTACTGAGCCACCTAGCTGCCCCTACAATTTTTCAAATTTTTAATTTTTCCTGGGAAAATACAATCTGTATGTACCTATTATTTGGAGAGTCATTTAAAAATAATTTTCTTGTTGGAACAGCAAAAATTCAGGACACTGAACATTTAATTCCCCCAAGATAGAAAAGAAGTATAAGAGACCCCCTTCAACCAGGAAAGTTAACTCTGACTCACATAGTGAGTAATGAAGAGAAATCAGAGCTGACTCCAGTGAGAATCAAGTCATGAACTTAAAGTAAATGGAATGTCCTTTTTTTGTGGCTGGTCCTAATGAGATACTATGGTATGTATGTTATGGAACTCTGAATGTTTTTATAAGCAAACAATTGTGTCTTCTTAGCCTAGTAGTATGGGAAACACTGAAAAGAGGTGAGGATACTAAGGAGATGCTGGCAGATTTGAGTTGGGTCAATGCCCATTTTGCAAACCATGTGAAATTTTCCTGGGTCTAATTTGGTTTTTGAAAATATGGCAAGGCTGAACAAGTCAGATAACTCATTATTAGCTTAATAGTATGGATCTTTCCTTCTCACCTTTTTTTGTAGATGCCATAAATTTTGCTATGGATTCCTAACACAGAGACTATATTTGCATGCTTTTTTAAATGTATTTTATGTATTTACTGATTTATGCCATTCACACATTCCAAGCATGTGAATTACAGGACAAGGTTCATTAACTTGGAATGCAGTTTCTGAATCACAGCTACACAATGAGGAAGACTCTGCTCTTCCCCACCCCCCACACCATCTACTTACTAACTGCAAGCACTTCCAAAGAAGAGTTGTACTGGATGCAATCAAAACTCAAAAAGTTTTAACTCTTTTCTTGTAGTTTCACGAAATAATGGACAAATTTTTGGCTATCTCATTGACATTCAGTCATTTCAGTTACATCAGACTCTTGATGACCCCATTTGGGGTTTTCTTGGTAAAGATACGGGAATGGTTTGCCATTTCCTTCTCCAGCTTATTTTATAGATGAGGAAATTGAAGCAAACAGGGTGAAATGATTTGCCCAGGGTCACACAACTAGTAAGTGTCTGAGGCTGAATTTGAATTTAAGTCCTCCTGACTGCAGATTTGGAGCTCTACTCACTGTACTTCCTAGCTGCATTCCCTACCAAGCTCCATTTTACAGATGAAGATACTGAGGTACAGAGTTTAAATGACTTGCTCAGGGTCACAAAGTAATGAATGTCTGAAGCAGGATCTGAATTCAAGTCTTCCTAACTCCAAGTCTGACATTCTCTCCACTGATCCATATAAAGACAAAAATAGTTTCTGTTTTCTAGGTGCTTCATCTATGAAGTCTTCGATGAGGTTAAAAAATAATTAAGAGAAATACTTTCTTGGCTTACACAGACACTTTTAAAAAGTTCAAATCTTATCCATAACATGTAAACTATTTTTCCCCAGAATGCAACAAGTAAAACCCCATCTTAGTGAGTATGAAAAATGTCCTGAAAGAATGAATTTCCTTTAGTATTATTTTATTCATTCTGACTCTGTGCCAGGCTAAGACTTCAAATCTTGATTTTCAGGAATATCTATTTTTGAAAAACATGTTCTTATATTTTAATCAAATATTACTTCTTGAATTTACATGCCATCAAGGCTCAATACTCTGCTATGATAGGTTTTTTTATAAATATTTATTTTAAGGATAAAAAAATGTTAAAGCTCTCACTACATTTGGTAGTAGTTTTATTTCATTTACTTCAAATAACCCTGCCAACTGGAGAAGTCATCATGGTGCTTTTGTTGTGTTCCTATCTTATAGCATTTCAGAATTAAAGCAGACACATCCATGTAAAGATGAAGATTGTCCAGTAAATACAATCTCATTGGAATCAAAGCATATGTGAGATTCAGCCTGAAAAAAAGAAAGACATTTTTTAAAATAAATTTTCTTCCTGTTTTCATCCTGATGAAAGAATAAGATAGCAGCATATGGTACATAGTGGGTGGTTATGTTAAACAGAATGTGTATGCATTCAACTGAGAATGTTTTATTGATTACTTTATGTGAGATATGAGATCAAGAGCTAAAAAATGGATCACTTCCTTCTCAAGCAGTAGATGCAAAAGATGAGAGGAAAAAAATTCTAACACCTTTGCTCCAAACAAGTGTTTCCAAAAGGTACAAATCCTATTTCTTTAACCTCTAGTCTTCTCCAAAACTGTCTTTATCTCTTCCCATACAGTACTATTTTTTCATGACAAAGATTAAACACTGCCTTCATGGTGAATTTAGAACATAAGCTCCTTGAGGGCAGGGGCCATGTTCTTTTCATCCCTGCTACTTAATAGTAGCATAATTGATTGATTGATGCAAAAGAAAGAACCAAATGTAGGGACCTGATTTCAAACTCCAGTTCCTCCTCCTTCTACCAATGTGACTTTGTAGTCCTCAGTTTCTTCATCTAAAAAGTGAGGAAGGGGAAAGGTAACCTCTAGAGTAGTTTGCAAGTTCTAAATCCTGTCAAAATATGACCCATGGCTAGATAGAACTTTGATTTCCCAAACAGCATATGGACTCCATGTGAGCCAGCTGTATACAAACTATATAGGACAAGTTATGAATCAGATAACCCAGATGTTTCTGTTTTCAGCAGTATGAATTTAGGTATTTTAAATGGTATACTAGTATTTTTAGACCAGAAGAGAGAAATATTTAGTGTGTTGTGACTATGAGATGGGTCCTGCCCTTAAGGGGCTTACATTTTTGGTCCATTTACTGGGTCATAAACAATGACACTATGAACTGCTGAGGAAGAATTAAATACACTTTGCAACCGAGAGAGAGAGAGAGAGAGAGAGAGAGAGAGAGAGAGAGAGAGAGAGAAGGCATAAAGGTCAAAAGGAAGTTCAACTACTCTAAATTCTATTAAGATTCTGCTTCATAAAGGGAAATGTTATGAGGCTTTTGAGCAGTAGATTTGCATTTTAAAACTGATCTACATCCAGACCTTCCTGTCCTCTTGCACTTGAAATAGAGAGGTAAACTTGAATGAAGAGGCAATAAATCCTGTTTTTAACTAAAAAGGAAAAAAAATCATTGTTAAGAATGTTCTATATCAATTATATTCTCAGATGTTTAAAATGGACACAAATAAGTAATCAGGATGGCCACAAGCACATCTGTAGTACAAAAATAGTCAAGAAACAGACTTAAGTTTGCATTGAGATGTGTAGAGACAGGCAGTGTGAGACACCTTCCCAAGTCCAGATTTATCTACAGTCAGGTAGACGATAGGTTTATAGCATGAAGGGATTTTAAAGATCATCAAATTCCACTTCTTCATTTTACAGATTAGTAAATTAAGACACTCCAAGATTAAATGACTTGCCATGATCACATAGTTTGTTAATCTCTAAAATGGGATTTGAACTCCAGTCTTCTTGATACCTAGTTCAATGCCCTATCCATTATGTAATGCTGTCATTTGTGTGCATCAAAATATAGAAGCCAGAGAAAAGGCAAAAGAAGTATCCCTGCAGTCCACCTTTGTGAGAATGCATGTGAACCTTTGGATTCACATCTTAAGAAGAATATTGACAAGCTGGATTATCTATAGATGGTGACCAAGCAGTATGGTGAAGGGTCTCTAAACCCCATGACACTATAAATGGAAGAAGGAAATGGTGATTTTAGATAAGACTTAGTAAGAACATGGATAGGCACTTTCTGAAAAGTTATTAGCTGTAAGATAGACTATATTTTTCTCCATAGCTCCAAAGGGTAGAAGTAAGAACAATTGCTAGAAGTTACAGGGACAAGATTCAAGGAAGAACTTTCTAAAAATTATATCTAAAAAGAAATGAGTGGACTTGGTGAGTAGAGTTAAAACAAGATTTCTGAAAGTCCCATCCCAGTCTTGAAAATATTGCCTATCTTCCATCATTATTTACCAGAAAATTCAAAGCTTTGATGTAACACATTTATTAAGTGCCTTTTATGTACTAGGAACTGAGCTAAATCCTGGAGACACAGATAAAACAAAAAGAAAGACAGTTCCTGCCTTCAAGGAAGTTAATCTCTAATGGGGGTAAACAACTTATAAAATAAAGGGGAAGGTAGCTTATATTTTGTGTTTTCACAAAATAAATATCTATGTATTATGAAGAGAGGAAATTTATGATAGTCAAATATATGAATGGATTTTATTACAATATATTAAATTGTTTAAGCCTGTTCCCAACTCTGCCTGCAATATAATGAATTCCCCATCACTGCTTTTAAGCACAAATTGTACAATTACAAACTGTCTTAGGGATAGTTCCTGCACTAGAAGCAAATCAGATGATCTGTAAGGTTACTTTCAGTTGAAATACCTAGAATTACATGATTTGTTTATTTCCAGGCTAATGCCTAGGTATTTCTTTCTCATGTAGGTTTTATTGCAACAGGACAAACCACATGATTTAAGGGGAATATGTACATATGCTCCTCATATGAACACAATGCTAGCCAGTGGATGTGAAACAAACAAAAAATTCACCATTCAGAAAGATTCATATATTTTTAAACTTCAGACATAAACTAATTTAAGAATATTAAAATGCTACAGTAGTGTAGTTATCCTATTTAAATGGTCTTGAATCAAAAGACCAATAGAAAGGATGGTTAGCTGTTTATTAAGGTATTTTGGGTTTTTTTTATCTTTGGATAAATGGCAATTGACACATGAAAATATGATGTTTTACTACTTACAGAACTACAGGGCTATAAGTCCATCATCTCTTAAGCCCATCTTCTAATTACCAGAGTGGAATCATTCAAATAGTAAGTTTATGATTGGTTTATTATAAGTGAAAGAGGATTTTTGCTTTCAATTTTTAAGAAAAGTTGTTTCCTACTTGACGGCTCTAGTTATGACATTACCTTGAACCACAAGCAAAAGATAAGATTTCTATTCATCCCACCTCCCACCCCACCCCCACTCCCCCAACACACCCTCTTCTTGGGACATGTTCAGCCTGAGGAAGAATACCATAGTAAACATGGTTTTCTGTTTAAACATGTTCCAAGTCTTTTTTTTAAAAAAACAATTGTTTGGGGGGATTTTTGTTATTATGAACATGAACAGGAAGGTCTCAAACTGTCAAATTACCTCTTTCTCTGCATGTTTTGAGAAATTCTGAACTCCTATGGGTGGTCCAATATAATGCCACAGATTAATAATTTGAACCAGGAAACATGGGTAATATCCAGACAAAGAGAGAGACCAAAGCACAAGAGTGAGTCCTTGGAGAAACAGCATGGATGTCACACCCACTTTCACAGAAAAATTGCAATCTCTTTCATAACTTTCCTCCATCCTCAATGTTCATTTCAACTTCAATAAATAATCATTAAGTGACTACAAAGTGTAAAGCACTATGCTAGGTAGGAATTTTTGTGCCTGAGGCAAAACCCACAAACCACACCCTGTTCAAGTGGCTGGAAGTATAGCCTCAGTTGAGTGGAATGGAGGAGAACATCCCCCCAGTTGAATGGAATAGCAGGGATCATTCTCCCAGTTGAGTGGACTCTTGATTCTACAGAAGAAATCAAGAGCAGAAGGAAAGAAAGGGAGAAAAGAGGCAAATGAGAAGGTGGGTGGAGTGGGGTATTCATCCTAGTCCACCAGCTGGTAGTTCTCCATTTTAATGAATTGTTCTTACTGCTTTGGTGCTATTCACTCCTCTTTTGACTCTCTAGATAAACTAGAAAATCTGTTACCATCCCCAAATTCAGCCCTGGTTGAACATTTAAGTTAGAGCCCTATTTCAAGATTCTGGATGAGCTATGCAAATTAAGTTAAGAAGTAGATATTTTTCTTTTAGTGCCTAAAATTTCCTAGAAACATAGCCATTATGGATCTATAAGTAGACACTCTTAAAAACCTAGTCCAGTTCAATCTTCTTTTCCTAGATTCAGTTAATGACTCTAGAACTTGGCATGGAAAACATCTTAAGAGCCTATAAATCTGAATAGCAATTGCTTCATTCCCTGTCCAGTAAGACTACCCAAAGAAAGTGTTTAGATCTCAGACCCTGTGTGATCTCCCTTAAATGCAGGCTTGAGTGTATGAAAAGAGCAAAACTTGGATACAACTGTTAAGTGTTTTAATTTAGAGAAAAGTGGGTTGGTAGAAGTTTTTTTGGTTGTTGTTGTTTATTTTTTTACTGATGTGGAATTAAGAAATGTTTTTCCTTATATTCATATACTCAAAAGCACCTACCAGTTTCCTGTTTATAAGCAGGAACTTTTAAGAAAAAGTTTCATGGTTTTGCCTAATTTTACAAAATAGATATCTTTTTTGGTTTTATAGTTCTCAACTAAGGAATATTACTAGGGAAACCACTATCGGGATGATGTGTATAATAGATTTGCTTAAAGAAAAAAGTAAAGTAAAATCCTATGAAATGGTCCAAAACCATCTGACTCTTAGTGGGTGTGCTCAGCAGACATCACAAGGCCCCTGAAAAATCTCCTTATTCCAGGTCAATTCTTATCTTAACATTTAGAATTATTTGATACGAATGATACAGATCATTCTTCTATCTTTTTCTCTATTTCTTTCTCCATTATTGGTGTCCAAAGAATACCATTAGAAGAAAGCTTAACCACCAAAGATAATCATTGTAGAAATTGGGGGTTTCTCTGTAATCCACAGCTACCTACCTATAAATGAACAACTTTGCAAATGGAAGCATGATAAATTTGCACATGGTATTTCCTGAGCCAAAGTCACCTCTGCAGTTGCTGGATGCCCTCTAGGCTATATAAACACAAAAATCACATGTCAGATTCCTGTTCCTAAACTCCAGAGCAAAGGGGGAGTCAAATCCATCATTCCATCTTTGGGCCCCAATAGTCACCAAGTGTTCAAGCCTCCCCGAGGCAGTCAAAGTCATATGGAGGGAATTGGCCAAGGACATAGCAGAGAGTATAATGTGCAGCCCCTGAGGTCTCTGGGAGGTTAATTAGCCCACTGAGCCACATGTCTATTGTTCACATTCAGGAGCAAGAACATGATGCAACTGTGAGCCCACTCGGCAAAACACATACATTCCAGAATTCTGGGCTCTCTGCCAAAGACACCCAGCCTGAAGTCTCTCCACCCATTGCAACTCAAACCATGGGACCATTAGCCAGAGAATCTGACTGATTTCAGCTGCCTTCATAATACACAGGAAGTTGATTCCATTCAAGTCAATAAAACATGCATTTATGAAACAGTTATTATATTTTAAAAATGGTGCTGGGTCTTGGGGATACCAAAACAAAAATGAAATTGTTCCTGCCCTCAAGGAGCTTATATTCTATTGACAAGAATTTAATATATACATAAATAAGTAAATAGCCATTTGAGAACAGAGAACCCTACATAGAAGAGATGAAGTCTTAAAAGAAATTAAGAGGCTAGTGAAGAGGGGATGTATTTCAGGCACAGGATATAGATAACCTATTCAAAGGCATAGAGAAAGGAGATGGATTGTCCAATTCAAAGAACAACTTTTAAACCACTTTGGCTGGGATGTAGAATATATGAAGGAGTGCAATTCAAAACAATTCAAGAAGAGGAGGTTGGAGTTAGATTATAGTGGGTCTCAAAAGTTTTTAGTTTATTTTTGTGGCAATAATGAGCTACTAGAGATTCTTGGTCAGGAATATGACATGGTCAAGCAAGTATCAGAAAAACATTTATTTCATAATTGCAAAAAGTACAAGTTAGAAGGAGAAAAATTGAAAGCAAGAAGAAAAAAATGGGGATGTTATTACAATGATACAAACAAGATGTGATGATAGCCTAACTAAAGCAGTAGATGTATACAAGGAAATTTTCTGGGCGAAAATGGATGCACACACACTTGAAGTTTAATATACTTTAACATTTTCTTAGGCTTACACAATTAGCAAATCAATAAATCACACCCTGATTTGTAAGTATTGTCAGTTTGTAAAATGTAATGTTTCATAATGAAAAGTTTGACAATCACTTCTAACATTCTATCTATATGTAAGGAGAAAGGAACAAATAAAAATGAGCCTGTGCAAGTAAAATTGAAAGGTCTTGATGATTATGAGGCATAAGAAACAAAGTCAGGAAGCCCTAGGTCCAAATCTATCCTCAGATGCTTACTAGCTGTGTGATCCTGGAAAAGTCATTTAATCCTATTTGCCTCTATTTCTTCATCTGAAAAAATGAGAAGGAAATGGCAAACCATTCCAGTATCTTTGCCAAGCAAATCTAATTAGGGTCACAAAAAGTTGGATATGATTGAAACAACCAAACAATAACATAAGGTTCATGCTGTTTAAATCAGGGGACTATCTAGAAAATGTTACCTTCAACAGAAATAAGGAAATTTGGAGAAGGAATAAGATGAAAGATTAAAAGAAAAATGAATTTTGGATGTGTGAATTTGAGATGCCAGTGGAACATCTAGTTAGAAACATCTAATTAACAATTGGTGGTGACAGACTAAAATACAAAATAGGAATTAGAGTTGATTATGCACATTTGGGAACCATTTTCACAGGAGGGAAAAAGAGAGACAGACAGAGAGAAACAGAGACAGAGACAGAGAATAAGAAAGCCTAGGACACAACCTTGAATAATAGCTATACTTCATGGGTGGAAGATAAATGGTGACGCATCAAAGGAGATTTAGAAGTACTTGAATAAGTAGAGGATAACTAGCAGAGAGCAATGTCATAGAGAGTACAAGAGGGGAAAGAGAATATAGAGGAAAAAAATGGTGGACATTATTACAAGCTTCAGAGAGGTCAAATAAAAGAAGGGCTGAGAAAAAGGTCTTGAGCTTAACATCTATTTAACAGAATTCATTGCTAATTTTGGAGGAAATATCATTTAATTTGGAGGAAAAAAGACAAAATCTAGACTGCAAATGGTTTGGAGGTAAGTGAAAGGTAAGAAAAATGAGGTAAGGAACATGATCTCACCAAGAGTTTATCTATCACTAGTTAAAAAGATATAGTTAAGAATTGGAAGCACTTCTGACTTTATAGACATCAAGAAGGGTGCCAAGAAATAAAGAAAAAAAAAAGAGAAGTTGAAAGAGAAAAAGGAAAGACTAGAAGAGTTAAAATTCCTGTTACAGGTGAGTACAGGATCAAAGACACAAGTAGAGGGATTAGCCTTGTGGAAAAGGGTCACTCTTCCTCAGAGATTGTAGCAAAAGAGACATCACCACCCTTCGAGACTCCCAAGCCCACAATTTAAGTAACATCCTTGACTCCTCAACATCTCTTTCCTCTCATATCCATTCTGTAGGTAAGATCTATACTTTGAAGCATACTATAGAATTCTCTCTTCTGACAACACCACCACCCATGCCCTCAGTATCTCATACCTGGCAATAGCTTGCCAGTTGGTCTGCCTGCCACAAGTTGCTCTCTCCTACCATCCATTAAATTATCAAAGTGATTTTCCCAAATCCATGTCCAACCATGTCACCCCTGTACTCAATAAATTCCAATTCTATTCTATTACCAAGTGTTAAGTAGGAAAGGAGAGAGAACTCATGGAACATGATCTCTATTTTCTCAGTAGAGTAGGTTGAGAAGAGAAGTGTTGAAGAGGTGGTGCAGGGGAGTTGAGGATAGAAGAGAAGGTCTGGAATAGTCACTGAGTGGAGTGAGCAAAGCATGAATCAAGGAAGGGCAAAAAGAGTGATCCTCAAAAGAGAAGACATTGCTAAGCCATGATGGCAAAGTGATAGTTGAAAAGATGCAGTAAAAAATGAGGAGTACATTGATTCCTCTTTGTGTGGGGGGGGATATGGAAAGGAAGAGATATAGAGTAAACAGCTTATTAATGAAAGAACAGATATCCCAAGTATATGATGAAAGGGGAAACAAGAGGTGGATAGAGAATGAGGAGAAGCAAGTTAAGGCAAATGAGAATGAGAAAAAAAAACACAACAAATAGTAGGTAAAGGAGGTTTTAACACAAAAACTGGTAATACTGAATCACAGAGATTAGGGGAAGAGAAGAAATGAGTTGACTAAACATCAGATGCAGAAATCATCGACTAACTGAAGTCACTCCCCTCCAGGGTCCTATGAAAACTGGATTCTCTCAAACACAAAGGAAGAAGAATTTGAGCCAGCAATAAGATCAGTTCTAAAAATTGTATATATCTTATAATTTGGCATCCTTAAGCATTTGACTAAACTAATACTAGAGGCCTTTATCTCATTGAAAGATTATAAGGGTTGATGCAAGCCCAAGGATGTCCCAAATGTGAAGTATGCTTTTAGTTCCTGATCATGGTTGTGTCTGAAACACTGAAGGACCTGTCCTGTTGTCAAGAAACCCGATGCCTGGGCACTTCGTGGTTAGAATGAGTTGGAGCAATGTTTCTTATGTCAGGGGATTTGGTGAAGTAAAGCAGCATTATATTTCTCCATGTGGCAATGAGTTACAGTGAGACTTACAAATCCCTTTCCTAAAATGTCAGTCATCATTGAGGGTTAAAGTACTATTCTTTGATGATGAAAAGCTAATGAGTCAAGGGTAGAGGATCCTGGAGCAGAAAACTACAGGTGGTGGTATCCCATTCCTATAAAAGTACTTCTGGGTATTAAAGGAAGAAATCTAAGAACTTGGGCTACTCTGATTTGGTAAACCAGAAATAATATTTTGAATCAAAATTTAATCCCAGAAAGGTGGGGGGTATGGAGAGGAAGAAACATAGGGTGAACAATTTATTGTTCACCCTATTGGGTGAATTGGAACAGAAATTCCAAGTGTATGATGAAAGAAGAAACAAGAGGTGGATAGAGAATGAAGAAAAGCAAAGATAAGGCAAATGAGAATGAGAAAAAAATAACAATGAATAGTAGGGAAAAGGGGGTTTTAACACAGAAACTAGTAATACTAAATCACAGAGATTAGGGGAAAAGGAGACTTGAGTTTACTAGCCATCAGGTGGAGAAAGTATCAACTCACTAAAGTCCATACCTCCTGCCATAGTTATCTGCTTTGTGTATACACTGTGTCTCCCATTAGGTAGCCCATCTGCTTTTCAAACTCAGCATTTCCAAAATGAAAACCAGAATCTTTTCTCTTATTTATATTGATAGTTTCACCATCCTTCCAATCACCCAGCTTCAAAATCTCATGGTTATCCTTCATGATTCCTCTTTGCCATTCCATATCCATTCAATCAGTTAAGCAATTGATTCCAGATGGGAATTCAAATCCTGTTGACTTCCCCAAAACCCCTTAAGAAAAAGCCCTTCATTCTCATTATCTACCATTATAGTATAAGCTCAATTACCCTATGATTGGCTTTTGTAATTAATAATTTCTTAATTCATCTTTTTGCTTTCATTCCAGTACTACCTGCAAACCTATGGCAAGAAGCTGTCCTCCATTCAGCTGCCAAAACAAGGCAAAATTTTGCCCATGTCACTCCTCTTTTGGAAAAACTTCAATAATTCCCCACTGCTTCTAGAACATAATATAAGTGTCACAACTTGGCTTTAAAATCTCTCTATAATCTAATTGTAAATAACTTTTTTATTACTTCCCTTTGCATAGGATAAGTTGAAGTTAAGTCAAACTAAAACTATTCTTCAAATCCTTCCTATGTGCATTCACATAAGCTACTCATGTCTGAAATCCATTCCCTCATCATTCCTTTCAGAATCCTTATCTTCTTTCAAGACTCAGCTCAGGTTTTATCTCTTCCATGAAACCTGTTCCAATCCTTCCAGTTGTTAGTGCTTTCTCCCTTTTCAAATTATCTTGTATTCACTTATGTCTGTACATACTCTATCTCGAGAACTCTTCACCTATAGAACCTAACATCCTTCAGAGCATTTTTTTTTTCTTTGCATCCCTAATGCTTGAGAATATATAAGGCATGATATAGGAAAGGTAGCAGACCTTACAGTTGGGAAAACCTGAGCTTTACGTGCTATCTCCTACCTTATATTGTCTATGTGATCGTGGAGAGATTACCTGTCTACTACATACAAATTGCTCATATACTTTGGTGGAGGGAGTTTCCATCTCGGGAATTACTCATGTTAATGAAATAACAGGTATAATTACAAAAAATGCCCCAGGCCAAACATGAAGCCTTGCTAGAGTGGACACTTATTAAATGACTGCAAATAATTGGAATGGAATGGAACAGAAATGGAATCTTGGAATTCAAAAGGATTTTAGAGGTCATGTAGTCCTACATTAAATCTAGAATCCTTCCACAATGTACTCCACAGGTGACTGACTATGTAACATCTGCTTAAATACTTCCATGATGCAGAGAACATTATTTTTGTAAGGCAACTAATTAACAATTCTAATTGTAACTAGTTAATGCTAATAATTGCTAATATAATGTAAATAGTGCTTTAAGCTTGGCAAAATGCCATGTGTGTATCTTTATACATACACACAAATACACATACCCCTCACTTGAGACAACTCCAAGGAAAGTACTATTATTATCCTTATTTTATAGGTAAAGAAAATGAGTTTGCAAGAGGTTAAATAACTGGGCCAGGATCACATAGCTGGTAAATTCCTGAGAGACAACTCAAACTCTTGTGGTTCTGATCCCAAATCCAACATGATATCCCCTATGCCATCTAACTTGTCTCTTTGTAACCAACAGCTATTGGTCTTAGTTATTTTAATTTAAGCATTGAATTAAACTATTCATGTGTCTGAATTTTAAATACTAGAAGACAAATTAATGTGAACAGTGTAGTTTTTCTCCAGACTAAATATCTCTAGTTGTCTCAGTAGATACTCATACAATTTAGCTTCTAGGCTCTTCACTGTTCTCATTATCTTTCTCTGGTTTCACTTTACTTGCCAATGTCACTTTAAAATATGTCATCTAGAGTCCAGAATACCCCATTCCATATGTGCTCTGATCAGTTCAGAGTGCAGGGGGACCATTAATTCCTTGATTTTTCTGTTACACCTCTTAATGCAATCTAAGAATGCATTAGCTTTTTTCGAAGATGTATCACACTTCATCCATTTAGTCCCCTAGGTCTTTTTTCGGTGAATTGTTGTCAATACAAGTCTACTTTATTCTGCACTTATGCAACTGCTTTTCTGAATTTGTATGTAGAATTTTCCATTTATTGAAGTTTCATTTCAACTTGTTGGTTTTGCTTTAAGGATATTGATTCTGATTATTAGTTTTGCCATCCATATTTATCTTACCTGATTTGAAAATCATTAGGGAGAATGAATAGCACCATGACCATGAGCACTGACTCTGGAGTCTTAGAATCTGGATTCAAATGCTATCTCTGATACTTGACTACTTTTGTGACATCAGGCATGATAATTAATTTCCCTGAACTTTAATTTTCTTAACTGTAATCTGAGGTTGGACTAAATGGACTTTGAGTTGCTTTCCAGATCCAGAGAAGTGATTATATGATATTTCTGTCTTTGTTAAAAAAAATTTTGATGGAGATAAATACTAGGCATGATATACTTTGATATATATCTTTCATTTCCATCAAATTTCTCCTGCTATCATCCCAATTTGGATGCTTTTGACTGCACATCTGGATTATTGAATTATAAATAATCTAACTAGTCTCTAGTCTCTCTGCTCTCCAATTCATCCTGTAAACAAAATACACAAAAGTTTACATCTCCCACAATTCATTCTATATTTGCCTAAATACTTACTCTGGAGTTTTCCTGGTCTGAGATCTAAATCCAAATCCCACATCTAAATCCAAATCATTAATGAGGTTTTAGGAAAACCAAGTTACTTCTGAAACCCCAGAAGTCTTACTCTGGGGTTATTATTTAAATAGCTAAAGAGTCTCTTTTACATTATTAGATGCCTTGCATCTGACCACCACCATCACCACGACAGTCAGACTATTTGTGGAGAGGAAGGATATTCACCTTCTACTCACCCACTGGATATAGATCCAGTTCCCAGGCCTCAACTATATATAACCTTCATCCCTGCTGTGGCTGCTACTACACCTGGGTAGCTTAAGAGTGAGAGGAAAGAAGATAAGAAAATCATAAAGGCAATTAGCCTCTTAGAGATTTCATTCTTTACAATTCATCTTGGCTTCATCAAATCCCAATGAGTCACTGTTTTTACTTAGCAGTCAGATTTGTATCTAGAAGCAAACACTATGCCCTGTGGCATTAGTGATGACTAGGAGCCAATAAAGATGTGCCTTTTATTCCATCTACCATGGCCACTTCTACATCCCATGTTAATTCTAAGGAGCTGACCAGTAACATTCTATTCTTCTTTTCACTGCACTTTAGGGATTATGGATGGACTAGAAGTTCCAGGAAAACCAAAATGGGGTGACCTTTTTTATCCCCTCTTGGTTAGAACCCTGAACGGCAGGCAGCCTAGTGTTGTAGAATCATAAGGAAAGAGAAAGGAAGGGACTTTAAGAAACTACTTTTAAAAAAATCATGTAATAAAACAAGCATTTCCATACCAGGCACTGTACTAAGCTCTTTACAAATGTTAGAGCTACAAGAAATTTTATAGGTTATCTAGTCCAATTCTCTGATTTTAAGATGAGGAAATGGAAACTCAAAGAAATCAAAATATTTACCTTAGGTCACAGAGCTACATAGCAGCAGGGCTGGCATAGAAACCTAAAGCTTACAACTTCTGGTAGCAGATCAATCAGTCAAAAAGCATTTAAGTCCTTACTCTGTGCCAGGCATAGTATCAAGCATTGGAAATAAAAATACAAGCAAAAAGATAGTCCCTGCCCTCAAGGAGCTTATATTTTTTATTAAAGCTTTTTATTTGCAAACCATATGCATAGGTAATTTTTCAACATTGACCCTTGCAAAGCTTTCTGTTACAAATTTTTCCCTCCTACCCTCCACCCCCTCCCCCAGATGGCAGGAAGTCTAATACATGTCAATTATGTTAAAATATTTGACAGATCGTGTACAGTTATCTTGCTGTACAGGAAAAAAAAAACCTGAGAAGGAAAATATAATGCAAGCAAACATCAATAGAGAGTGTGAAAATGCTATGTTGTGGTTGGTCCAGACTCAGATCCCACAAGGCTCTCCCTGGGTGTATATGGCTTTCTTCATCACTGAACAACTGGAACTAGTTTGAAACATCACATTATTGAAGAGAACCATGTCCTTCAGAATTGATCATCATGTAGTCTTATTGTTGCCGTGTACAATGATCAAGGAGCTTATAATCTAATGAAGGAAGATAATACTTTAAAAAAATGAAAAAGGTAGGGAGAAGAAATCTACCTGGGAGTAGGTGGAACAAGGAAGAACTCCAGAAATGCAAAGAACAGTAAGAAATTAAGAGACACTTGATCTCTCTTCTTAAATAGAAGTTCTTAGAGAATTCTTATTCTCCAACCAAAGGGAGGAACCTCAACGGCAGAGGATAGTTCTAATATATGAATTCCAGGTACATAATGGAGGGAGAACTCCAGAACAGTCTTTGTAGGAAAAAAAAAAGAGAGAGAGAAAGAGAAAGAGCTACGTGGGACAGAGTCATTTCCAAATTAGACATTAGCTTTATAAACATTAATATGTTTTTTCTGTCAAATTTTGCATTGTAATCAAATATGTGAAGAAATTAAATGAGAAATATTGGGAGAGAGTGTGAAGAAATTAACATTTTCAGATATCAAAGAAAAAGATGATGATGAAATCAGTTTTGGGTATTAGTATGGTCATAGTGATCCTATCTGCTCTGCACCCTTCTGGAATCAGGTTCAAACAAAGGTGATTTGAATAGCAATTTACCTATCTAGATTACTTTATTAGCACTTATTTAGGAAACTGGAAATTTTAGAAATTAATCTGCGTCTAGATACAGTATTTCTCCCCAGTAAAGACAAAGGCAAGAATTAGCACTGAAATAGCATGTTTAACAGAGGTCAAACTGAAGAGTAAAGCAAAAGAAGACAAAAGACAAAATGAAATAAAATCATATGTATTCATAAAAAAGGACAGTCTAGGACTAGGGGGGAAAAATTGTAACGGAAAGCTTTGTAAGGGTCAATGTTGAAGAATTACCCATACATATGTTTTGCAAATAAAAAGCTTTAACAAAGAAAATAAAAAAAGCAGTCTAATCATCCTTGCTCCTCAGAGTAGTACAGAAAATGAATTCCTCCAAGATTCACAAATGATAAGAAAGATACACATACATTTTTTCTCTGTAGCCACGATGAATGGTTTGGAGATTTAATAAAAACAGTTTTTCTGTGTCTCATTGAAAACTGCAATATTTGCTCCAAACTGCCATAATGCTCTGTTTGACATAACTCAGGCACTAATTGTCACTCCAAAGAACAGTTGCCCCTAAGTTGCCCCAAATCATCTCCCTTCACTCCTATGATCATGATATCTAAAGGAAACTTCTGTCACTTCTTTCATCTTCCCAGAAGTGTCCTTGCCACAAGCCTCAGTTATGCCATGGGCACATAGCTTCATGGGCCAGGGACTCTTTGCTTTTGTCCAATGAGTATGCATGCTCTGAGACTAAACTGATGACAAAAAACACTTGAGAACTATTCAACATTCCATAAGTATTAATTAAGCACCTTCTCTATGGTAGGCATTAAATATTAAACATACAAGGAAAGACAAAAGACAGTACCTACATACAAGGTGACAGTTTTACTCACTTGGTCAATAACTATAATGCAAATCAATCTCTTAGAATCTCAATTTCCTTAAAGCTAAGAAATAGTAATAATACTTGCATATTACCTGCTCTTCTTTGCTATAAGGAAAATATTTTGTAAGTCTTAAAGTATTGTGAATTTTGCATTATTATTATTCTCATATTTCTCCTTGATGAGACTATCTCAGTGTTATTTTATATTTAATATTTCATGGGAAAAATGTCACAAATGGACAAAATTGCTGCTTTTTATGAGTTCAATTATTATCTTATTCTTCTCATCATTTTTATTATTGTTAATCACTCCTTTATTTTTAATAAGTTCTACTCAATCTATATGACAGGACTGCTGTCCGAGAAGGAATGCGCCAAAGTTAATTTATTTCATAAATACCATTACTCTACAATCACTGGCAATGGCATTTAACCACCACAATTACAAAAATAAAACTGAATTGTTAAAGTTCTCTTGCAAGAGAATTCCAGAGAGATACACATGGAAATTGGTGGGGTCAAATATAACCATTTTCCATTAGGCTAGGTCTACATTCCAAAGAAAAGGCAGTGTTAATCCAAGTGTCCTAGAAAAGAGCTTACTCCCACTCACATAACTTGTCCTTGCCAGGCTTTGTGAAAGGGATGCTTTTGGAATCCATTTCTATTCCATTGTGCTAGTTGACTGAGCTACCAGTGTGGGATGTCATTATTCTAACGCCAACACCAAAGTGTGCCCCAATCCCTAAACTAGGGACCAATCATCCCTTCTTTGGACAGTCTATTAAACCTTGCAAAGCAAAGGTATCAAATCCACAGTCTATGAGGCTACCTACAGCACTCTCCTACTGGAATCAGATTAAAATGTAATGGAAAATAGTTAATAAAATAATAACATTTCAATAAAACCTAAATAATACTATATTTTAACACTGTCATGATGCCTGTAAGGATCCTTATTTGCCAGAATTTCTATATGATTTTGACAGCATCATTGTAAAGTCTCACATTATCCCACTTCCCACACTGTAAGTCACCCAGCCTTCACCTCCAAAATGCACATGCCATCTGACCCCATCCCATTTATATCGCTTCATGAATCAAGGGCAGAGAAACTCTATTTCCATTCTCAAGTTACAATTCATTTTGCTAACTATTTTGTAACTTCTGGGAGGCTGGTTCTTGTAATGAAATACAATGTTGTATACTTAAAGGAGTGCAGGACCTGGAGTTAGTAGAGACTTCTTTTTGAATACAGGCATACCTTGGAGATATTGTGGGTTTGGTTCCAGACCACTGCAATAAAGAAAATATTGCAATAAAGCAAGCCATACAATTTTTTTTGATTTCCCAGTGTATATAAAAGTTATGTTTACATTATACTGTAGTCTATTAAGTATGCAATGGCATTGTATCTAAAAGCACAATGTATATACCTTAATTTAAAAATACTTTATTGCTAAAAAAATATTAACCATTATCAGAGCCTTCAGCAAGTCATAATCTTTCTGCCCCAATTTTGCCCCAATGTTGATGACTACTAACTGATCAGGATGGTGGTTACTGAAGGTTGGGATGGATGTGACAATTTCTTAAAATAAGACAATCATGATGATTTTCTCATTAATTGATTTTTCTTTATATCAAAATTTTCTTTGTACAATGTAATGATGTTTGATAGCATTTTACTCATAGGAGAATTTTCAAAATTGAAGTTAATCCTCTCAAACCTCGCTACTGTTTTATGGAATTATTCTTCAATATTGTTGTGTCTCAAAAGGGAAGCTCAAGAAGAGGAAGAGAAACAAGGAAATGGTTAATTGGAAGAGTGATTATAAAAACATAACATTTATCAGTTAAGTTTGCAGTCTTATATTGGCATAGTTAGTGCCACCCCAAAACAACTACAGGAGTAACATCAAAGATCCCTGAGCACAAATCCCTATAACAGACACAATAACAATAATGAAAAAGTTTGAAATATTGCAAGGGTTATGAAAATGTGACACAGAGACATGATATGAGCACAAACTTTTGGGAAATGTCGCCAATAGACTTGTTCAACTCAGGATTGTCACAAATTGTCAATTTGTGTTTTTTTTTAAATGCAATATCAGCCAAGTGCAACAAAGTAAAGCATAATGGGGGCAGCTAGGTGGTGCAGTGGATAGAGCATCAGCCCTGAATTCAGGAGGACCTGAGTTCAAATGTGATCTCAGACACTTAACACTTTCTAGCTGTATGACCCTAAGGCTCAATTGCCTCAGCAAAAACAAAGTAAAGCTCAATAAAACAAGGTAATTTGCTTACTATCTCTGAATTTCCAGGATTCTTCTGTGAAACTACTATAAAATTACTTATGGAGGCAGGTAGATTATGTGGTAAATAGAGCACAGGACCTGGAGTCAGAAAAGCCTGATGAGTTCAAATCCAGTCTCATACACTTATTAGCTTTGTGGCCCTGGACAAGTCATTTTCCTCAAATGCAAAATGGGAGCAATAGTAGGACCTACCTCACAGGTTTTTAGTGAGTATTAAATGATTTAATATTTGAAAAACTCTTAGTAGAGTGCCTGTGATGTAATTGTCTTTAATAAGTATTTTTTCCTATCTCCTCATTTCACAGGGCTATTATATACTTTTTAAACAACAAAGCATTTTATAAAATCCAGCTGTTAATAGTCTCTAATGTGATGAAAATTCTTTGTCCTAATGACCTAGTAAGATTGAAAACATTTTATAAATAGAACACTTAGTCAATGTATAACCATTTTTTTTCAATTCTCACATTAGGTATTATGCATTAGATGGATAAGATACATGTGTATCTTTAAGACAACAAGCCTAAATTTTCCACCAAAAACAAAAACAAAAAAACAAACAAAAGAAAAAGTTCTGCTATTCCTCTCTTTAAAAAAAATTTAATTGTTTAGAACAATAACATCAAACAAAAAGAAATAGATCCCACTGGGCTACATATTGATTTAGAAAAGCATAAATTAATATTATCTAGGTTGTATTGTATTTATTTTTTTAAACATTTTCTAATTATATTTTAATTTGGTTCTGGTCACAATTAGGAATTTTCAGGACTACTTATGGCCAGTGGGCTATGATCTCTGCTGAAAAATACTGGACTTGGAAATAGAAGTCCCAAGTCTAACATGAACTGTGTGACCAGAGAGAAGTAATTTTCCTTATCTGTAAAATGGGGATAACCTGCATCACAAGGCTGGTGAAAAGGAATGAAAGTTAGGTGTGCCCATCAAGTTATTTTATAAAAACGAGAGAGAAAAGTCCAAAGAGGCCTTTAAGAGGCAATTAGAAAATGAGCTATAAACATCCAAATATAGTTTAAAAAATAAAATTGAGAACCTTAATCAGTGTGGAAAGCATGAAGTATTTTGCTATGACTTGGAGTTAGGATTAATGATGTTTGTATTTCTATCAGGACCAAATTCTATCTATTTTCCAAGTGCTGACTAGCCTCTGCCTAGAAAAGAAGATGAAATGAGCCAGAGAAGACCTCTCCTCACTCCAGACTCCTAAGACAATTGAGTGTTCCTTTAATGGAGCAATGGAATTTACAAAAAGGAAAGTGTGTTTAAAGTGGCAGAATAGAAAAAGGCATTTTATTGGGATATTAAAAGCTGAAAGAAAATCATATAGAGAAAAATAACTTTTTGCTTGGAACTTGGAAAAGAAAAAAGAAAAGAAAAATGAAATGCTTTCTGAAGAAAAGGGAGCTAGCTACACTGAGAAGGAAGCATTTTTATTTCTCCCAAGGAACAAAAATAGAACAAGAGAAATTATCAGATGAGAGAGAGCATGCAGGAAAGATAAGAAGAGAAATAACTTACTGACCATCTACTAAGGGATATTGAGGCAGAGATTTATCAATCTGTTAACAATATAGTTTTCTTCCCAGAGTACATATCCAAGATATAACACTAAAGCTCTCAAACCTTGTCATAACAGATAACAACTGTCTACTTCTGGTGATACATGTGTATATAAATAATATTTTAAAAAAGGAAATATTTCCTAGGAAGTATTTCCAAAAATTATGAAGTCTTCTTTGGCAAGAAATTGAAGGCTATAGTGGTCAAGCTTATGTTGTCCTCCCTGCTGCTTATTGAAGGATACAGGAAAGAAAATTGTATTTGGTAAGTGAACAGCCGACTAAGATATTATCTAAAATAGAATTTTACTGGAATAGCAACTTAAAATATAGAAATTAAAAGTCCCTGGCCAGATGTGGAGTGCATCTAATGAATACTAGTCCAAATAAATTTGCCAAGAGTCTCACAATTCCAAGGACTTCAAAACAAAAAGGTTAGTTTAAAATAAATATAAAGGAGCTTTAAAAATGTTTATGTGGGGGCAGCTAGGTAGCACAATGGATAGAGCACCAGTCCTGAAGTCAGAAGGACCTGAGTTCAAATGTAACCTCAGACACTTAACACTTCCTAGCTGTGTGACCCTGGGCAAGTCATTAACCCCAATTGCCTCAGAAAAAAAAATGCTTACATGTATCCAACAAGAGAATTTTAGCAATGAATATAGAACAACAATTAAAACACCCAGAATGAACTTCTGGACAAAATCCAAGAAAGGATGCAGTAGTAAAATCCAATAATAAAATGACTTTCAATTTCAATACACAAATCTCAAGTTTAAGTAAAAAGCAAGATGAATGAAAATCACTGTTATTAATTTATTCAGTCATGTCTGATTCTTTGTTACCCCCTTGGATCATAAGCATCAGGTTCTTTTATCCTCTACTATCTTCCTAAGCCTGTCCAAGCTCATGTTCATTGCTTCCATGGCACTATCTATCCATCTTATCTTCAGCTGTCTCCTTTTTCCTTTTACATTCTATCTTTCTCAACTTTTTTCCCAGTGAGTCCTGTCTCCTCATTATGTGACTAAAGCATTTAAACTTCAGCTTCAGTTTTTGACCTTACAATGAATAGTCCGAATTTTATTTGATCTCTGCAAGGAACTCACAGAAGTCTTCTCTAGCACCACAATTAAAAAGCATTTGTTCCAGGGTATCTAATTCTTATAAACATACATCATTACTGGAAATACAGCTTTGACTGTGTTGGCAAAGTGATCCCTCTACTTTTTAGTATGTTGTCCAGTTTTGCCATAGCTTTCCTTCCAAGAAATAAGCATCAATTTAATTTTATGCTACAGTCACTGTCTTCAGGGATCTTTAAACTGAACATATACTGCTACCATTTCTTTTCCCTTTATTTGCCAGGAAGTGATGGGATCAGCTGCCATGATTTTACAGTGTTGTTGTTGTTGCTTTGTTTTGCTCTGGATTCAAGCCAGTTTTTACACTTTCCCCTTTCATTCTATTAAGAGGCTTTTTAATTCTCATTTTCTGACATCAGAGAGGTATTATCTGCATATCTGAGAATGTTGATATTATTCCTGGTAACATTAATTCTGGCTTTTGATTCATCCAAGCTGGCATTTCACATGATGCATATAAGTTAAATAAATAAAATAACAATATACAGACAGCTTTGTCATACTCCTTTTTCAATCTTAAACCAATCAATTGTTCCATAATCAGTTTCTGTCACTTTTTGACCTACATAAAGGTACTTCAGGAGAAAAATAAGATGATCTGATACTCACATCTCTTTGAAGCTTTGCTACATTTTGTTGTGATTTACACCATCAAAAGCTTTATGTCTAGTCAATGAAGCAGAAATAGTATTTTTTTTCCTGGAACACCCTTGCTTTCTCTATATTCCAGTAAATATTGGGCAATTTGGTCTCTAATTCCTCTGCCTCTTCAACAACTAGCCTGGTAATTCTTGGATGAAGTCTAACTTGCAGAAACATAAGCATAGCCTTGCTGGCATGTGAAATGAGCATAATTGTTCAGTAATTTGAACATTTTTTGACATTGTCCTTTTTTAGGTTTGGGCTGTAAATTTATTTTTTTCCAATCCAAGGACCACCATTGAATTTTCCAAATTTGCTGACATATTGAGTCCAGCACTGTAACAGCATCATCTTTTAGGATTTTAAATAGCTCAGCTGGAATTCCATCGCCTCCACTAGTCTTATTAGCATTGTTTCCTAAGGACCATTTGACTTCATTCTGTAGGATACCTGACTCTAGATCAGTAACCATAAGCAAGTTAAGATCTTTCTTCTTTAATTCTTTTGGGTATTCTTGTCACTTCTTATTTATTTCTTTTGTTTCTAATAAGTCCCTACCATTTTTGTCTTTTGTCTTGCCCATTTTTTGCATAAAACATTCCCTTTGATAGTTCTAATTTTCTTGAAGAGTTCTCTTGTCCTCATTCTATTGTCTTCTATTTCTCTGCATTAGTCATTTAAGAAAACCTTCTTATCTCCCCTTTTTTCTCTGAAATTCTGTACTGTTGCAAGCAGGCAAATCTGGCCTCACAAGCATTATTGACTTATGGTTAGAATAAAGCTCTGAATGAACATTTCTCACTCAAAAGAAACAGGATTAATAAGTGAGATGTGGAGTAGTATTATTTATTAAGCAGTTATAATCATGTGAAGAAATCCAGAAGTCCCAAATAATAGAGAGTATGAGCAAGATTATCTGTTGAATAGGAAGAGGGTATAGTTTAATAGGAAAACTCAGAATTTAGAGTAAAGTATAGGGGGAAATTCCAGAAATTTGAAGATAATAAATGTATAATTTAGGAATTGGAAGAAAGCCACAAAAGAAAGTAGCCTTTGTCATAAACTTGAGAGCCAGTAGTTCTGGAGGGGAAGTCAAAAATGGTGCTTTGTCAAAGCTGCTTTTCCTAAGCTCTCAGCTGTCTTGACAGTGATGCTGATTTGGGTTAAGAGAATTTGGTATTCTAAAGTAGAAACTACACTAAGATGCTGACTTTATTTAAAGTTATTTTTCTCCACTATAAGAAAGGCTTCTAGAATCCCTTCACCATATTAGAAAGGTTAAGTATAACAATAACTGATACTTCTGTAGCAGTTCAAAGTTTATTAAATACTTTACATACAACATGAGCGTCAGAAGAACCTGGTAATGTTACTACATTTACCCTCTTTATAAATGAGGAAACTGAGCCTCAGAGAGATTAAATGACTTGCATGGCTAATAAATGTGCAAGTAGGGATGGAATCACCCACAAATGTGCAGCTCTTTCTTTAATGTATGCACTTAGAAGATTGCCTGAGGTCCATGTAGAAGAACTGGTAGGCAGTCTCTACCATATCCTATCCCTAACTTAGTACATCAGAGATTTGGGATTCTTTCTCCTGGTTGAGTTATCCCACTCCCAAAAAAGAACACAAGTCTGTATTGTCTGCCATATATTCTCATATACTTTCCATACATTCTATTTTGCTATCAATTTGAATAAATGAGTTTATTTTCCATTTGTGTTTATTGTAAAACTGGCATCTGTTGAGAAAGCATGCATGTCTTGAATATATACTTTGCAAAACTCTTCATTAAGAAACATGATCAGGAATGTTCTCAAATCTAAAAATTACTTCTTCCAAACTAACAATATTTAAGGGAGCAAGTAGATATAATTCTATGCAGTTAGAATTCTAACCTTGGGACAGAGGAGATTCTTCAAAAAAGAAGAAAAAAATATAAAGAAAAAAAAAGGCCATGATGAACCTGGTATGTAAAGAAGAAAGGAGCTCCTTTCCAATTCTTGAAACTGTATTAAAGAACTGATATACCAGAGGATGAAATGAATAGAGCACAACAGTCAAAATATTAATACTACCTTACCATCACATTATGATTTTTTTAATTATTTAATTGTAATGATACAAATTTTAAATGATTTGGAAAATGAATTATCTGTCTAAATATATTTATACAAAATTCTTGGTCTAAGCTTATTTGTGTATTTTATGGTCCTATTATGAGACCTTATTACATATTGAATAGTGTGCTATTCAATACTAACATTTAGTAATACCTGGATTCTAATTCCACCTGTGACACTAATCATATGACTCAGAACAAGTCATTTACCATCTTTGAATCTCAGATAAACCTCTAGGACCATAAATTATAGGTAGATTGCAAGTTGGTAACAGAAAGCATTTTCATAACAAATTAAATCATAGGGAACAAGGGTAAATTAGTAAAAGGAACTAACAAAAACGTGATGTTTTCCTCTCAGCTCTATTTCTGACTCTCCAGATTTTACCACCATGAATGAATTGAATGAGTTGCCATCTCACACTGGAACATCCTTCTACCAAACCAGCCTTCTTCTCCCAGTACTGAGTTTCTTCTGGGGACTCCATTTTGGGGGTGGGATCACACCATCCATGCCATGCTTCATTCTTCCCAGATGTGCTTCTCATTCTCCAGATTTTGCCACTGTCCCCCTAAGCAGGAAAGTTCTCCCCTTTTATACTTCCTTTTATGTATTGTCTCCCCCCCCCATTAAAATGTAAGCTTCTAAGGGGAAAAGACTTTCCGATTTTTACCTCTCCCTGTTGATTTAGCACAATACTTACACATAGTCCTGTCTGTAAACTATAGGTTATGATTAAAATGAATGGATAAAGTATCCCTAAAATTCTGATTCTTATATTAAATTGTCATGTGTTTCTAAGGAGCGCATTATCATAATCTCAGCAGGTCCAGCTTAGTTGTTCCAAACCCTGCATGGCCTAATGTCTAGGCCATAACCAAATCTTCCAGCAAATTGTCAAAGATGTCAAATCAACATATAGGGAAGTTGGGGATGAAAGCAATATGACCATTGTTTCTGGAGTTCATGCAGACCTTTGATAGACACAGTCTCTACTTCTGAGTAGGTCTTATAGAGAAAGACATATGATTCCACTGTCCCATAAGCATGCTGTAAAAAATATACCATTTCGTGAAAACTCGCCTGGACAGGAGAAAGCTAATTGCCCACAGGAGGACTGGCCACGTGGAATTTGTCTGCACAGCTTGCATTTTATTACTCCCTCAAAGAAAGGTCCAAATAATAACAGATGGGCCTTGTATCCATCATTCCCCTCCTCCCTCCAATGTAAACTTTCGCCACCTTTTTTAATTAGAAAAATGTTTATTTAATACAGTGGAAAGATATTTTATAGTTTGTTGTGCAAAAAAATGTGATTATTGAATAAACAGGGGAAAATATTTCCATGAAAAAAAAAGAGAGAGATGACCGTGAAAATAAAATCTAGCCCATGAGCAGCTGGCATTTCTGTAAAGGAAGGTATTGTTTTAGCAGAAAGAACACACACAGAGCCCACCCCCCACTCCTCTGTTAGGGGTCACATTTAGAACTGGAAGAGACCTTAAAGGTCATCTTTTCCAACCTCCTCATTAAATAGAAAAGGAAACTAGGACCCAGAAAGGTTAAATGACTTACTCAAAGTCACACAGAATAAGTGACAGAGGCAGGATTCACACATGTCGGGTTTGAAACCAAATCCTCTGTCTCTCACCTACGTAGCATGCTGCCTCCATGGTAATAGTGGCAACCTCAAATTATTAATAAGAAAACATCTATCATTAAAACCACATACACTCACATACCCACACACACTCATACCACAGACACACACACTACACAAACTAGCACATACATACACATATACACCATACACACATCACACATACAACACATACCATACACTCACATACCACAAATACAACATGCACACCATACACACATACATTCACATACCACACACACACACACACACACACACACACACACACACACACCATGACTAAGTAGAACTGAAAATTTTTCTCATTTGCTGAGAAAATTGATTGAGGAGAAAAGATGAAAGGGAACAAGGGGAAGAGAAAAAGGGAAGAGAATTCATGCCAACAGCTCTTGAAGCAGATCTCCAGGAAGAAAAGGCAGCAACTCCAATTTTAGCTGATTCATTTTTGATGTGCACATCCCTTTTAGACACTTTGTTTAAAACCCACATTGATAAGTACAGAAAAGAAGTTGACAACCACAAAAGCAATTGAATTTCCTTGAAAGGGGATTTTCCATCTTTTTGAGTGATTTCTATAGAAACACAATTTGTGAAGTATAAATAGTATTCACTGTTTCAAGGAATCTATTTTTCTAGTCTTTGTTTCTCTATAGAAGCTAAAAATATTCACATTAAAAGAAAATGAGCAAAGACCTATTTTAGCTACCTTTCAAAAGCCTGTTTCAGATATTTTTACTTTCTATGAGTTTATGAATACAGTAAAATCCCTTTTATTTTAAATTAAAAAAAACTAAAACATCTACTTTTGAATTAAATGGATCTGAATCATCAGATATTGGTAAGCTCCATATAGCTAGGAATTACCTGTTAAGTTTCTTTGTACCTTTAATAGTGTTTACCTAACACAATACTCATGATAATTGTTTTCCAAAAGTCCCTGAGATCACACTGTTTTTTTTTTTAATCTGGAAGCACCTAGCACAATGATTTACACACAGTAGATGCTTAATGGATGTTTGTTGAATTGAATTTAACTGAATTAAGTGATACATCACTGGGCATTTAGGGAAGGGCAGTTGTTTCTAATTATACCTTAATAACTGGCTTTAGCTGAATGTAGCAAATTTAATAAAATGCTGACATTTTCCTTATGATGCAAATTTCCATAGTTCTATTACATGTCTTTTAGTGAACATCACTTACAGGACAAAACCCATATTCTTTACAATCTGACTTCACTTGCTTCATTCAGCATTCTAACTCATCCCCTAATACAAATATAAATACAAAAGGTTTCCTCACTATTTCTGAATCACTGGGCACTGAAGACATACCATGTTTTGTCCTAACATCTTGCCCTGGCTCCCATGATTCTACCTAACTGAAATTCCATTCTTTTTCTTCCTATCTATCTTTAAATCCAAACTCAAGAACCCCAAACCCTCCCAACCCAGCTGGCCTACCATGATTTCTCCCTCTTTTGAATAGTATATATGATTCCTTTTGTCATAGAATCATATAATTATTTGAATTTGTTTGACTGCTTCAAGTATATATTCCACATCTTTCTTTCATTCTTCTCTGTGCTCAACAATAAGAAGAAGCTATATTTTTATAGTTCTTCAATGTTTATGAAGCCTTTTGTTTTTCAATTCAACAAATGGAACACATATTAAGTGCTTAGAAACTTGAAAGGAAATGCTATTTTGGAATAAGGAAAGCCCAGTGTTTGAATCCTTTCTGTCATTTACTATCTCTTTGATCATTGGCAAGGCATTTAACCTTTATAAGCCTCAGTTTCTTCATCTGTAAAATTTTTATATTATCTATTGCAACATTACAGGGTTGTTTTGAGAGTTAAATAAGATTATAGGATCATAAATTTGAAGTTGGAAGAGATTGTTAAAGCCATCTAGTATAAATTCTTTGTTATTAACTGATGTAGTCTTGAAAACTTTTCTTTTAGCCAGGTTTGGTGGTGAACACTTATAATCACAACTCCTTGGGAGGTTGAAGCTGGTGGCTTTCTTAAGCTGGGGATAGATGAGCTATAGGAGGCTGTGCCAACCAGGCATCCGTACTATGGTAAGCATTAAAATGGCCTCTGGAAATGAGGAGCCAGCAGTTTGTCTAAAGATGAGAAAACTAGCTCAAGTTGGAAATGGAGCAGATCAAAGTTTCCATGACAATCAACAAGAGATGTGGTCCTACAGCTAAGTACTGCCCTTCTAGCCTAAGTGAGATAGGAAGACCAAGTCTTTAAAACACAAAAAAGAAACATTTTCTGTAGTTATCTTCACAGTATACATCACAGTATTATAAATATCCTTGATAGTGGCAAATGCTTGTCTTTGAGGGTGGATTTGTTTTTGGAAAACAACCCAAAGACATTCACAACAAAATTTACTGAATATGAATCAAACTGAGTCATAAAAGTTGCTATCATCTTTCCTTTTAAGTCTGAAAAGACAGAGTGATTGGGTGGGGGTATATGATGGCAGAATTCAAGTACCTAAAAAAAATGTTATATAGCCAAAGGATTAGGCTTGTTCAGCTTAATCCCATAAAGCAGAATTATGAATAAATTTTGACTTGTTATGAGGAAAACTTCTTTACAATGAGAGCTATAGAAAATTGAAAAAAAAAACTGCCCCAAGCAGTAGTAACTACCCTCTAACTAGGCTCTTCAAGCAGATACTGGATGGATTGCCACTTATTGGATATGATAGAGAGAGGATTTTCATTTAGATACAGATTAACTAGATGGCTTTTGAGGTCCTTTCCAACTGATATCTAGGGGGTTAACATAGTAGCAAAAGGAAATATTAAAAAGCTAGGAATGAATAAAATTCTAGAATTCAACAAGGCAAATCTCATTCATTGATTGAAGAAACTTGGACTTTTCTGAAAAAAAACTTGTTTCTGGAGGCAATTGAATAAGAGGGAACCTAACAACATTTTGAGCAATGGTAACTTAATGATCAAAAAGCACAGTTGCCAATAAGAATGCAATTGTGCTTAACGGAGTCTGTTCTATAGATGGTAACAGGCAAGTTCATACAATCCAGATGTCACTATGTCAAAGCTTTGCCAAGGTAAGTGAGATGATCAGACCCATCACCCAAAGAGATTTCCCTCATAGTAAAACATTGTTCCCCTAGTATGAATAAATTAATAAATGAATGGAAAAGCATTTGTTAAGTGCTTACTATGTACAAAGTATTAGAGATGCAAAGAGAAAAGCTCAATCCCTTCTTTGAAGAACTTCCCATTTCAATGGTGGTAGACAATACATATAGGAAGTTTTAGCTATAAATCAGATAAGAAAGTACGATGGTTCCATGATCCTTTCAAAGATGGTTATTCATCTTCTTTCATGTCATTTCTACTAATAAACCCATGCCTATTTCTGATGTTAATTAAAAGCTTTTTATTTACAAAACATATGAGTGATTTTTCTACATTGACCTTTGCAAAAACTTTTTTCCCAAGCTTTTCCCCTCCTTCCCCCAACTCCCCACCCCTAGATGACAGGTAATCTAATACATGCTAAATATGATAAATTATATGACAAATCCAATAAATGTATACATATCTATACAGTTATCTTACTGAACAAGAAACATCGGATCTAGAAAGAGAAGAAAAAAACAACCTAAGAAGGAAAACAAAATGCATGGAAATATTCACAGAAAGCGTTAAAATACTATGTTGTGGTCCGTACTCAGTTCCCACAGGCCTCTCTCTGGATGTATATGACTATCTTCATCTCTGAACACTAAGAACTGGTTTGAATCACATCATTGTTGAAGAGAACCATGTCCATCAGAATTGATCGTCGTATAGTCTTGTTGCTGTGTATAATGTTCTCCTGGTTCTGCTGATTTCACTCAGCATCAGTTCATGCAAGTCTCTCCAGGCTTCTCTAAAATCATCCTGCTGATTGTTTCTTACAGAACAATAATATTCCATAACATTCATATACCATAATTTATTCACCCATTCTCCAATTAATGGGCATCCTTTCAATTTCCAGTTTCTTGCCACTACAAAAAGGGCTGCCACAAACATTTTTGCACATGTGGGTCCCTTTCCCTCCTTTAAAATCTCTTTGGGATATAGGAACAGTAGAAACACTGCTAGGTCAAAGGGTATGCACAGTTTGATAACCTTTTGAGCATAATTCCAGATTGCTCTCCAGAATGGTTGGATCCGTTCACAATTCCACCAACAATGTATCAGTGTCCCAGTTTTCCCACATCCCCTCCAATAGTTATCATTATCATTTCCTGTCATTTTAGCCAATCTGACAGGTGTGTAGTGGTATCTCAGAGTTGTCTTAATTTGCATTTCTCTGATCAATAGTAATTTGGAGCACCTTTTCATGTAACCAGAAATAGTTTCAATTTCTTCGTCTGAAAATTGTCTGTTCATATCTTTTGACCATTTATCAATTGGAGAATGGCTTGAATTCTTATATATTTCAGTCAATTCTCTATATATTTTAGAAATGAGGCCTTTATCAGAACCTTTGGAAGTAAAAATATTTTCCCAGTTTACTGCTACCCTTCTAATCTTCTCTGCATTCATTTTGATTGTACAAAAACTTTTTAACTTGATATAGTCAAACTTATCTATTTTGTGATTAATGATAACCTCTAGTTCTTCTTTGGTCACAAATTCCTTCCCCTTCCACAGGTCTTAGAGGTAAACCATCCTACATTGTTCTAATTTGTTTATAATATCATTCTTTATGCCTAGATCATGAATCCATTTTGACCTTATCTTGGTATATGGTGTTAGGTGTGGGTCAATGCCTAATTTCTTCCAGACTAGTTTCCAATTATCCCAGCAGTTTTTGTCAAATAGTGAGTTTTTATCCCAAAAACTGGGGTCTTTGGGTTTATCAAACACTAGATTACTATTGTCATTGAGTATTTTGTCCTGTGAACCTAACCTATTCCACTGATCCACTACTCTATTTCTTATCCAGTACCAAATGGTTTTGGTGACCACTGCTTTATAATATAG
>JAJPUD010005806.1:0-45133 GCA_023553655.1 Myrmecobius fasciatus
AAGTCATAAGCATCTTTTAGGAATTTCAATTCTGAATTTATGTGGAAAAAGTGGAAAGAGGAGAGACTAAAGGAAGGGAAATCAATTAGATTGCTATTGAAATCTATTAAGTAAGAAGTGATAACAGTTTGAGATAAGATGTTATGTCTATTGAGAGAAGAGAACAGATGCCAGAGATGCCATGGATAAAAAATCAGTAATACTTAGCAACTGATTGAGATAAGTGAAGAAGGAAAAGCCAAGAATTACTTGAAGGTTTTGAGCCTGATTGACTGAAAGAATGGTTGTTCCTTCAGGAAAAATTTCAAAATTTGGAGGAAAGGAAATATAGTTTCTGTTGCAGAAATGTTGAGATTGAACTGCCTAAAAGACATCCACATGATATTCATCAATATAACAGCGATGACAGATAGCTATATAGATTTGAGAGACATGCTAATAATTGAACCAAAGGGAGTTGATGAGATTATGAAGGGAGAGAAAAAGAAGAGGAATCAAGACAGGACCTTTGGGAATACCCAAACTTGATGTTCAGTAGTAAGAGAATGATCTAGCAAAGTAGTATGGGGGCAGTCATACAAGAGGAGAATTAAGAAAAAGCAGAACCATAGGCACAAAGACAAGAAAAAGTATCCAGAAGGGTGTGATGGTTGGCAGGGTCATAATTCATAGAGGAAATAGAGCAAGAGGACTAAGAAAGGACATTTTATCTAGAATTTAAAAGACTTTAGATAATATCACAGAGAGTCATTATAGCTGAGAGTTGGAATCAGAGGTCATATTATAAAAGATTGAAATGTCAAGGAATGGAAATGAAAGTAACAAGTGCATTAGGCTTGTCCTATGAGATTGACTGTAAAAGAAAAAAGATAAAGAGAATAAATCAAAATCAGGTGAAGAGGATGAGTGAAATATGGACATATCTATATTACAGGTGATTGGAGAAGGCAGTGGATAAATAGTAAAAATAAAAAAACAGAGAGAATTATCAAGGAACACATGTTTTGGGGTGGAATTAGCAACACTCTATTCATTGTTCCATCCAATTCCACTACTGTATTGTAATAGTCATTATGTATATTATCTATCTGATTTCTGCTTTCTTCATTCTTCATTAATACAAATACATTTTCCCACAATTCTCTGAATTCTTAACAACTATTACTTATTATATGTTAATTTCCACAAGGATTTCATACTCTTTTTCCCTTACTTACAAATGTTTCATTTGACTAAATAATCAATTTAGGAGGCTTTCCCTACAAAGTATTCAAGTACAAAGTACTTAAGAATACTCATTTAAAACAGGGTTCTAGCTCAAAGTTATCTCATTATTGTCTTCTCTTCCCACTTTAGTCAACTGAAATACTATAATAATTAATTTTTCTGTATCAGTCCATATCCAGATCTTAAGTTCCCTATTGACAGTCTTACACTTTCTTGCATCCTCTTTGATATAAGGCAGTATAGAAGGTAGATAATAAAATTTGTTGAATGAATAACTAAAGGAGACTAATCCAGCAATTTTGGACTGAAAGAACTGAACACAATTTTTAGGCAGGAGGTAATATGACATAGGAAGGGGAGGAAGAAAAAAAAAAGAAGACAACAATGACTTTAATATGTATTTAATAGGAATAGCAAGTTATACATAATGGATTTGGAGTTGCATGCGCAATCCTTTTTATTGTTGCTATTATACTATGTAATGGAAATGCTTGCTTTATTTCATAAATTAAAATAAATAAAATATTAAAAGAAGATAGAAAGAAAAAAGCTTGGATTTTGAGTCAGAGAACTTATATTTGAATGATAGATTGTTAATACCTTTATAATTTTAGGAAATTAGATTAATTTTTCTCAGCCTAAGGTTCCTCTTCAATAAAAGAATTGGACTAGATTAGAATCCTAAATTAGTTATATATGGCATCCCATCCCCACTACCAGAGAAGAATTTTAGATAAAATTGAACTTTAATTTAAAATGTAAAAATCACTCAATTGTTGAACCATGCAAAGCAGACCTTATTGACATTGGATTTGGATGTGTTCTAAGGCCAGTTTCATTCTAAATCTAAAAGTTATCATCGCTAAGTTCCAATCTGAATTCTCCTCCCAATTTGTTTCTTGATTAAGACATTTGAGATAAATTTGTTATTGTTTTATTTTATTGTTATTGAAACCTCCCCCTTCCCCCATTTGCAATTTTGTTGGCAAAGACACTGAGATAATTTTGCCTTTTCTTTCTCCAGCTCATTTGACAGATGAGGAAATTGAGTCAGACTTAAGTTACTTGCCCAGGGTCACATAGCTAAAAAATGTCTGAGTCTAGATTTGAACTCATACCTCACATCTTTATAAATCATTCTCTTGGAACATCTTCATCATCTCAATTTCTTTCTTTTTTCTTTTTTTATGATGTATTGTATTTTTTATTTATTAAACATCTTTCTTTTTTAATTTTTAAAGCCTTTTATTTTCAAAACATATGCACAGGTAATTTGATAAGATGGACCCTTACACAGCCTTGTGTTTCAGATTTTCTCTCCTTCCCTCTACCCCTTCACCTAGATGGCAAGCAATTCAATATATGTTAAACATGTTAAAATATATGGTAAATCCAATATGTATAAACTTATTTATGCAATTCTCTTGTTGCACAAGAAAAACCAGATTAAAAAAAAAAAAAACCAAAGTAAATGAGTAAGAAAACCAAATGCAAGTGAACAACAACAAAAAGAGTGAGAATGTTATGTTGTGCCCTCTCAGGATGTAGATGGCTTTTTTCATCACAAGATCATTGGAACTGGCATCAATCATCTCATTGTTGAAAAGAGTCACATTCATCAGAATTGCTCATCGTATGATATTACTGTTGCTTCACGATCTCAATTATAACATACCAGGTATAATATTGTTTGTACCTTTTCATTTTTTCCAGTTGTAAAGTTCCAAATTTCCTGGAATTCCAATGATTCTTTAAAATAAAAATAGTTATAGGTAACTAAGAAACAGCAGAAAAACTAATGGTTGAGAAATCTCACCTAGATGGCTCAGGCTCAGCTTTTTTAACCTGGGAACTTTTCTTATAAGTAAGGTACTTAATTAAGATAAGCTTTATTGCAGAAAGTTGATTAGCAAGTTAATAGACTGTACAATAGATGTTCCAGCTGCCTGTAATGGCTCCTGGTGAGGAATGTGGAAGTGACACGTGAAGCTCAACCTTTCTTCATTTTGTGTAGTAATTTCCCTTTCAGCACTGAAAGTTGCAACCCAAGATGCAACCCTAAATGGGGTCATGAAAAGTCAAAAATGATCAAAACCACCAAACAACAAAAACAAATCTGTTCTCTTACATGCAATATATAATCTCTCTCCCAAGTAGCCATCCAGCATCTGCATAAAATCTTGATAGGGAATTCATTAAATCCTAGCAATTTTTTCCCCTTTTTGGAACACTTAATTTATTGGGAAATTTTCCCCTATTTTGAACAAAATCTATCTCCCTGCAACTTTTACCCATTGGTCCTAGGTCTTCCTTTTAAGGTGGGATATACTTTTTAATTAAATGAAATAAGCTTTAAGGCATCAAATTCTTCTGTTTCTCATTTGGCTTATTGCACATTATAGATTTAATTGAAGGTTTTACTATAATTGGATGCTCCACAAAGCAGGTCAAGAAAGTCTTTATCATACCTGATTGCTAGAACTTCTAGAACTCAAAAAATCTCTATGCCTCTTGGTTACACCAGACTTTTTCTTTCTTTCTTTTTCTTTTTTTGGTTTAAATCTGTGATTTCATTGATAGAGGAGATTGTGGTTGATGAAATTTCCCCTACCAAAGCAGTATTGTGTAATTTATAGTCTCAAGAGTTGCCTTAGATATAAAGAGGTAAAATAAATCAGAGGCTGGACCAGAAGCCACATCTGACTGACATTAAAGCTGGCCTTCCATAATCTACACCACACTGCGTTTCACAGACATGATCAGCATAATTATCCTATTGTCCTATGGCTTAATCAAATTCTGAAGTTTTTTTTCTGGCATTCATCTTCCTCATGGGTTTTACTACTAGTAGCAGGTTGATTGTGGTTCATTCTTCAACATTCATTGCTCCATTCTCACATAACAACAACAACAATAACAGTAGTTAGCATTTACACAGCTCAGTGAGTTGAAGAATCATCCATCCTAAGTAAACAAAAATCAATCAACTTCTAGTTAAAATGAAAAGCACTTGATGGAATGGAAACAGGGCTGGAGATGAACTTCAACTCAGGAATGTTCATTTGTCTTCTGGATTTACTAAGGATTATCTGAATGTTTTTGGGCTCTAGGTCTCCCTTTTTTCATCTGTCTAATGGGGAAAATATTTTTTCCTTTATCTAACTCATAGGGTTGTTATGTGACTCAAATGAAATCTTATATATAAAAGTATTTTGTAAGTTGTGAAGTGTCATAGACAGTGCAATGGGAAAAAGTGACTGGCCTGGAGTCAGGGAGATTCTTTTTCCTGAGTTCAAATCCATCCTTATACACTTACTAACTGTATGATCCTGGGCAAGTTACTTAATCCTGTTTGCTCAGTTTCCTCATCTGTCAAATGAGTTAGAGAAGAAAATCACCTCAATATCTTTGTCAAGAAAACTCAAATGAGGTCACAAAAAATTGAACATGACTGAAACAATTAAAAAGTATGGAAAGTGACTTATTGACAGGTAAACAAAAATAATTGATATATTATTGTTGATTAATGATTATTAATAATTATCCCCCCCCACTATCCTGTAAGCCCCTTAAAAAGAAGCCCTGTCTAAAAGATGCAAATGTTTGCTTTTCTTTGTATCCTTATTAACACTTAGGACAATGCTGGGTACAAAGTAAACACTTAAAATGTCTATTGACTGCTTAGTATTTTATATAGCTCTTTAAAGTTTGCAAAGTTTATTTTATATGTATTATCTCATTTGAATCTCACAACAACTCTGTGAGATGGGTATCAAAGGGGTCATTTCCCCCCATTTTCCAAGTGAAAGAACTGATAGTCTGACAAGTTAATTAAAAGTGGGGTCACTGCAATTGAGTATCTGTGGCAGGATCTGACCCCAAATCCAGTATTCTACTGACTATTCTGTGCTACCTTGGGAACTTGGAAGTAGTTGGGTAGTCCAGTGGATAGAGTGCTGGGCCTGAAGTCAGGAAGGCTTGAATTCAAAGTTGGCCTGAGACAGTTCATAGCTGTGTGATCCTGGGCAAGTCCCTTACCCTATTTGTCTCAGTTTCCTCCTCTGTCAAATGAGCTGAAGAAGGAAATAGCAAATCACTCTGATATCTTTGCCTATAAAACTTCAAAATGGAGTAACGAAGAGACTGAAATGACTGAACTTCTCCACTTTCTTTTCTTACCAATATCTTAAATACATATGCTGAATAAATAAATTCAAAATAAGCAAAGGTTTGGACAAAGAGAAGGAAAATGAAACCTGCTCAAAACAATCAAGTGCTTTGAAATTTTCATTTTCAGATGAGAAAAGTACTATAGAAGCAAAGTAATATAATACTCTCTTCTCTGGGTTGTTCTAAACTAGCATGCTACTCAAAAAAGACTCCAAGGCAATTTGTCAACAGGAAGTATAGGTTATAAGTGTCTACATATAAAATGAGATTGGAAACCTGCCAGAACTAGAATTTGGGCCCCTCACTCCAAAGCCAGGATTCTTTTTGAATTGTATTTATCAGACTTTGTGAGGAAGACTTGAAAACTAGATGTGACCAGCTTAATAGGGAACAAAGTGGAATGTCAAGTAACTAAAACCATTCTGTTTGCTCAGCACCAGCTCCTACCAGTTCATTTATGTGTGGTCAGAGTCAGTGATTGGCCGTCTTATCAACGAAAGGCCTTTTTCAATCTTCACAGGTGTATTGGACAAGCACCTGGCCTGCAGACTTTATCCTTCAATTTCTCTATGTCCTTTGTAGCTAAAAGAAGTTAAGACTAAATTAGTTGGGATTGCTCACCTAATAGCACACATTTTAGAAAATAAAATAGGGTACAGTGTAGGTGGGCACAGTCCAAGGTAATTTTTTTGAAACTGAGAAGGAAAATTTTAAAAAATTAAAAAAGAAAATAATAATAATAAACTTATATATATAATATGTAGCACATTATTATATAAAAATAAAAATTTTGTGAGAGGATTATCTGAAATTGTTCAAAATGTGTTGAGCTAAAATATGGACAGTTTTTATTAGTGACAATTGTCTAGTTGAGAAGAACATTTTGGCTTCAATAAGTGTGTTCAGGAATAAGATTGAGGTTTGGGAAAGACCTTAGCTTGAAAAGTCCAAGGTTTCCGGCTGCATATGGGGCTGTCACCAATTATCTTGACCTAAGATTTATCAATGGACTCTGATGACCCTGGAGGAAAGAGTGAAGCTGGTGACTCTTTATGGTTCTGTCTCACTTAAATCCAATTCACTTTCAAGTCCAGAAATTACCTTACTGATATCATTGGTCCTCTTCAAGAACAAAGGATGAACAACAATCTGTGAATAGTAGTAGCTGCTCCCAGGGACTCAACTGGCAAGTTCTTTCTTGGGCAATGCTGTTATTTCCTCCTTCTCTTCTCCCCTCAGCCCATGTGGGGAGTTATATCTTTATATGAGGATGCTCTGTACAAAGGAATATGAATTTTGATTACTGATGCTTCGCAAAGGATCTTGGGCTTTGGGCCTAGATTTGTATATTTCTTTCTTTCTTCTCCATTTAGTCTTTTTATTTCCCTCGAAAAATTAGGAAAATTTTGTCTTTTGTCTCACCTAATTTTCTTTCTTTTTTTAAATTAAAGCTTTATTATTTTCAAAACATATGCATGAATAATTTTTCAACATTGACCCTTGCAAAACCTTGTGTTCCACATTTTCCCCTCCTTCCCCTCATTCCCTCTCTAAATGGCAAGTAATCCAATATATGTTAAACAAACATGTTAAAATATATGTTAAATCCAACATATGTATACATATTCTTACAATTATCTTGCTGCATAAGAAAAATCAGATCAAAAAGGAAAAAAATGAGAAAGAAAACAAAATGCAAGCAAACAATAATAAAAAGAGTAAAAATGCTATGTTGTGTCTCATGTAATTTTCATTTGATTTCTTGAAATATAGCATTGAAAAACAAACCAGAATGTGAAAAGTCCTTTATGATTCAAATGGAGCTATTTGATTATGCCTTTAAATACAAACCATCCTGGCTCTCATTAATTGGCCAATAATAGATAGCAGCCCAAATCTCACTTGTTCATGGTTTGACTTTTGACTCCCAGTGAGTATAAATAGCCATTGTTTCTCAACAGTTTTTGCCTCAGTTTCTTCATCTGTAAAATGAGCTGGAGAAGGAAATGGCAAAGCGCTCTTTACCAAATGGTGTCACATGACTAAAAACCATTGAACAACAACAAATAGTACAGAGAAAAAGGCATTAATCCTGGAGTTACAGGACCTCTAAATTTCTCTTATACTTTTCACCTGTGTAATCTTGGGCAAATCACTTAATCTCACCAAGCCAGGTTGAATTAAGATGCTAAACCTCTGAGTGTCCTTCTAAATCTATGATCTTATGACTCTCAGTGATGCTGCCAGTAGCACAAAAGGCCAGGTTTTCATGGATTTCTGAACAAACCATCTTATCATCCCTACGTGCAAGAAGGCTACTACGATCATAGTAGGTTTGCTATTATCATTCACTGGTTTAAGAAAATACTGGGCTTACTGTTGTGAGTCATTGGTTACAAGTACCTTTATCCAACCAACAAGGGACTAGATCTCCAGGTAATATGAAAGGTCAAAGGAGGCTAGCTTTCTTGAATGATCTTGGAGACTTGGAGACTTTTACTGATAATTTTACTTTTCCCTTAGGGGTTTATTTTTTTTTGTCATCTTCAAACCATATAATCTGGTTGTATCCTTCATCTGCAACTGAACACCTCCAATCACTGAAGTCTGGGGATCCTAAGTGACAAGAGTTCTCCATATTTAGTTTAAAACACACCCAACATGCTCAACGCCAGCAATCATGTCAGCTAATAAAAAAGACAGGAATTATTTTTTCTTTCTTTTTTCATATTATTATTTTTAAATATTATTTCCAAAGACTCCAACAAGCCTTTCTATTTTTTCTTCCTTATTATTTGAAAATCTTGTTCTGGAAAAAATAAGAAAAGTCATCACTGATGATGTTGGAGAATCTGTAAATTAGCTTAAAAATTTTGAGAGGACCTTTCCCCAAATCATGGGTTTGCTCATAAACAAACTGGAATTCACTCAATAATCCTTATTCTACCAAAACTGAGCTTAACAGGCTAATATAGGTGAGAAATGCTTCAAAAGAGCTTCCTATCCCCTTGAGAAAAGGTCATGCTGATAGGCTGAGTCTAGTGTCTGATGCTGCATGGAGGGAATACAGGAAATAATTCCCAGCATGTGAAGGGTTTCTCTCTAGCTTGAGCTCCAGTTTAACAGATTCTTGATTGGGGTTTCCTTCGGTGTTATTTAAATAGAGTCCTCAAAAATAAACTCTTTACTCCTGAGCAAGTTACTTTGCCTTTCCTGCTCCCTCTTCAGCAGACTGAGCATTGTTGACTTCAGAGACTCTGGTCCCAGCCAGCCCAGACTGGCATGTCATTTAACCAAACATGTCATTAGCTCTCTCTTGTTGGCACTAGAGCTCAGCTAATTGAGTTTCCAAAGAGGCTGTTTGCCTCCAAAACATGGAACATGGAAAGAGAAGCTGAAAGTGTTTCAATCAACAAATCAGGAGATCAGTCAGGAGGAAAAAAGAACTCTTTGTCCTTGCAGGCATAAAGGTAGGTCATACCTCAAAGTACCTCTCAAAGTACCTGCTTATCATGTTACTTGCTGGGCAGAATAGAGCTTTCTGCCCAGTATCTGTCTAAGTCTAGACCCTCTCATTTTATGGGAGCCTTTCCAACTCAGTGCAGTTGATGTTACTTGAAGAAAGATGCTGAATGATTGTGTGATCATTACCTCTTCTGATCCTTAGTCCTTGCAGTAATTAAGTGACAAAACACAAAAACCTCTTATACAATAGGTGAACCTGATAGAGTGGCAAAAAATGATGTGAATGGAACTTAGAGACTAGTATTAAATGCCTCTTACACTTTGGTGTTTGTGTGATCATGGAGCAGTCATTAAAATTCAATTCAAAAAGCATTTATTGAATATCTATCATGTCATTTATTGAACACCTAATATTTTCTAGGCATTGTGAAAGATTCTCGAGAAACAAAGATAAAATAGTTTATGACTCAAAAGGAAGAAAACAAGTATTTATTAAGTGACTCATATATAGCCTGCATTTTATAAATATAATTTCATTTGATCATTTCTACCAATTTATGAGGCATTTGTAATTATTATCTCCAGTTTACACTTGAGTATACTGAGACAAACAGACAGTATTTAAACTCAGGTCTCTTTCTATAGAGGAAAATAACAGACAGATAAATTAGAAAAGCACAAAACACATGCAAAATAAAGCTAGAGTAATTATTGGACTTGGAGGAGGAATGGTAAACTACAGAAAGATTAGGATAATTCTACTGGAGGAACTGTCTGGTGAGTTGAGCCTTGAAGAGTGCTAGGAATTCCAAGAAGGGGTGAAGGTATGAGAGGCAGACAGTTTGTAGGATGCAAGACTAGGAGTAAGGAGAAGCAATGCCATTTATGAAGAATAACAATTTAGGCTAATGGGGCTGAAGTGGAAAGCATTTAAAGGGGGAGCAGTAAATTATGAAATCATTTCAGAAAGATTATAGAGGCATTTTAATACTAAACAGAAGAATTTGTATTTTTATTCCTAGTGGAGTCAGAGGGAGCTGAAGATCCTTTTTATTTGTTTATTTGCTTATTTTTGTTTTTATTTTAATAGTATTTCATTTTTTTCAAACATATGCAAAGATAGTTTTCAACATTCATCTTTGCAAAACCTTGTGTTCCAAATTTTTCTACCTCTCTTCCCCTCTATTGCTCTTCTCAAGACAGCAAGCATTTTTATATAGGTACAATTCTTCTAAACATATTTCCATGTTCATCATACTGTGCAAAAAAAATCAGATCAAAAGGGGAAAAAACATAAGAAAGTGAAAAAAGCAATAAGCAAACAAACAAACAGCAACAACAATAAAAAGGTGAAAATACTATGCTTTGATCCACATTTGTAATTGAAACTTCTTGATGGCAGGAGTGACCATTGCTTTCAGGAATACTCATTTAGCAGCTTTTCATAGGATAGATTAGAGAAGGGGAAGATTTCATATCTCTGAACCTCAGTTTCCTCATTTGTAAAATGGGGATAGCAATATCTATTTCACCAAGCAGTTCTGAGTTTCAGATAAGATGATAAATAATTTATAGGTCTATAGTAGGGCAGTTATAAATAATTTATAGGTCTACAGTAGGGCAGCTAGGTGGCACAGTGGATAGAGTGACTGGCCTGAAATCAGGAAGAAATCTTCCTGAAATTAATTCTAACCTCATAGCTACATGACTCTGGGAAAATCACCTAATCCTGTTTGTCTCAGTTTCCTCATTTGTAAAATGAGAAAAAAATGTCAAACCATTCCAGTGTCTTTGCCAAGAAAATACCAAATAGGGTCATACAAAATCACATATTACTGAAATAACTAGGCTTCCTGTGCTGAGATTTAGAAATGCTGATAACTATTAAGAAAAGTTATTTAGACATTTAAGACCTGAACACTGGACCAAATGTCCAACTTCAGAGGAAGCTAAAGAATGTTATCTCTCAAGAAACCATGCTGAAATATTTAGTGTTGCTTTCAGAAATGTACATTTGACTTTCCTAAATATAAGGGACTTGCTGCTGTGGGAACTTGAGTCCTGGATTTCCTGAATCTTTCCTGTTTGTTTTTCCCCCTCTTAAAATCATAGCTCAAGTATATACATGAATAGCTCTTCTTTGGGTATGTTTTGATTGAATATATTTAATTTTTGTAAAAAAACTATTTTTGAAAGGGTCTCCAACATGACCTTCTGAAAATATTTGAGTTAGAAACATTGCTATATACAGGATACTCACTGGCTTTCATGTTCTCTCACTTATTATGATTATTGAAATCAAAACAGTGTTTTTGCTTTTGGAGATTTCCTCTACACATCCTGCATATTCCCGCACTGGAGCCATCCTGTTTGGGATGATATATCACGAGTTGCTGCCTGGGTCAAGGGTCAGTGTGCCAGGCAGACACTTAATTGGTCTTGACAGTAGAGATATTGTAGAGGGGCAGGGAGCACTAGGACAAAATTAACCCAGAGAAATGTGTGGAGAAATGGATCCTGTGGCCACTTGGAAAATGACATAAAGCACATATGCATTAACCTTGTATGGTAAATGAAAGACAGTATAATGGAGAAAAAAAGTTTTTGGAAATGGAGTTTAAGGACTTGGTTTTGCATCCTAGCTTTGCATGAATAGTTTCTACTACCTTTACATTGTATGTCTCAGAAACTCAATTTCTTTATCTCTCATATGAAAGGGTTAGATTAGATCATCTCTATTGTGCCATTCAATTCTATTCCCTAAGATCTAATATTTCTTGTGATCTTCTTGAAAGCTCTTTGCCATTAAGATGCAGTCCATTTTCCAGGTCCCACTCTACAATCCAGCCAAAATGATTCCCTTGCAGGTATGACGTATAGTTTCTCCAACTTTTTTGCCTTTGCTTAGCTTGTCCCTATGTTTGGAACTCTTAGCTCTTCCCAAGGCTCAGATCAAGTACCCAGATAGCCTTTTCTGATTTCTCAATCAATCAATAAATATCTATTAAGTACTATTATGTATCAGGTGCTGTGCTAAGCCCTGAGAAACTATTAGTACCCTTTTCTCCTTACTCTCTATTGATTTTATATATATCCTACATTTGTTTACCTTAGAACATGTTCTTGGTAGAATATAAGCTCTTAAGGATAGAGAATGTCTCATTTTGGCAGTTTTATCTCCAGTGCCAGGAACTATCCCTAGTACATAGCAGACAGTTAAAAAACATTGATTGGCTCTTGTTTTTCTTTTTACATTTTACTCCGGGGGGATGACATAAGACCTAGGTTTCCTAAACCTATAGAAAAAATCTCTTTGTTTCTATTTCAAGTACAATGACAGCTAGCCTATTGTTATTATTCAGTCTTTTAAGTCTGTCTTACTCTCTGTGACCCTATTTGGGCTTTTCTTGGCAAAGATACTGGAAGGATTTGCCATTTCCTCATCTAGCTTATTTTACAGATAGAGAAACTGAGGCAAACAAGATTAAGTGATCTGTTCAGCATCACACAATTAGTATGATCCTGAAATCAGATTTGAACTCAGGGCTTCTGTCCTCCAGGACTGTGTTATTTAATGGGCCTAATTCTTGCTTTTAAATGTGACTGGAAATGATACAAAATCTTGATAAAAATGGAAGCTCCTTTAGTCTACTCAGGTGGCATTTACACTCAAGCATCTAAGAAAAGGTAAACTAGTTGGAAGCTTAGATAGGAAATTGATCCATTTATCAATAGTCATTTATTAAGCATCTACTATATACTAAGACTGGTGCAGAACTTAGAGATGCAAAGAAAACAATTAACTGGTCCATGTCTTCAGAGAGCTTCCATTTTCCTGGCAGGAGATGATGTAGAAATTATAGCAAATTCTCAGGAAACAAAACAAATATCAGATATATTATTACATATAACTAATATGATATAAAATTATGTAAGCAACATAAAATATTAGGGAGGGGCATTAATAGTTCAGGGGAGGGAGGTGTGAATCAAGGGAACATATGGTGACTCTTGAATGCTTTTTTCTCCATTCTACTTAAATAAGACCTTCTCTTCATCACTTCTTTGAAAATCCTCCCCCTTTATCCTTTTCTAAATAAATATTGGCCATATAACTGCTTGAAGCTGCTCTTCTTCATTCTGAAGCCTGCCAGAGGCTTCCTACGCTCTGTGTAGAAAGCTGCTTTCTGATATGGAAATTCCATCTTTAAATAATATATCATAGCTTGACAGAGCTAGAAGGAACCTTGAGGACTGTCAATTCTCATACTCTCCATTTTACACATGGTATAGCAAGAGAATTTGATAACAAACTGCTGCTTTTGGAGTCACAAGATCTGGGTTCAAATTCCAGTTCTCCCACTGAACTTTCCTGGGCTTCTCTTTCCTGACTTAGTTTATCTTGCGCTTGCATACTTTGATATAGGCTGTCCCCATTCCTGGAATGTACCCATTCCTCAATTCTATTGCTTAGAATCCCTGGTTTACTTCAAAACTTAGCATATCCTGCCTAAAACCTTTTCTTATCCCTCCAGCTATCAATGCCCAATTATTTTGTATCTGCTTTGGATTTTTTTTTAATGATATCGCCATAGTGCTTTAAATCTTATAAAAAACTTCATGGATGTTTTCTCATTTCATATCACAACAACCATTATTTTCTCTCCTCTCACTTTACAGTTGAGGGCCACATAGCTAGTTAGGGAGGCTGGACACCCTAGATCTAGTGGTCTATCCAGTTTGTTTATATCTTCCTGTGACAGAATATAAGCTCTTGAGGGTAAAGACTGCATTTTGGTTTCTGTATCACCAATGTCTAGAACAATATCTGGTATATAGAAAATAATTAATTCATGCTGGTTAATTATCTCTAAGATCCTGTCCAGCTTAAAAACCTGTGATTCCAGTTAACTTGGAACTATGGAGATTAAGTACCTAGCACAATTCCTTGTACATGATTTGGTTTTTATTTAGTCATTCAGTCAGGTTGGATTGTTCTTGACCCCATGGACCCTTCTGCTCTCCACTGAATCCTCAAGTTGTCTAAGCTCATATTCATGGTTTCCATGACACTATTTATCCATCTCATCCTCTCTCCTCCCTTTATGTTTTGTTTTGGCCTTCAATCATTCCCAACATCAGGGTCTATAATATTGTGTGTAATCGAGTTTTGATAATTGTTGCTTACATGGAATTAAAGTTTTAATGGACATTATAGTGACTTGGCCAGGATTACACTATTAGCTAGTAGTTATGCTCTTCTTTAGGATGTCATAAATGCAGGTATTTTTCCTGTCACTCTTCAGAACATCATATATTTAAGCTCATTCACACATTTTTGATTATTTTCTTTTAGATTTTAATTCTTTTTTTCCTCTGTGCATTGTAGTTCTTAATATTGATGAAACCAACAAATGGATATTCATGCTTTGTTCTAGGACAGAAAACAAAGGACCTGGTGTCTAACTGAAGAAACAGTGCAAAATTGACCATTCTGAATTGGCAGATTTTGGGAGAAAGCTTTGAAGTATTGTTCTATTATGTTTCTGGTGTCACTTTTCTATTGCAAATTCAAAAATAGAATTTATCTTCCATTTGAGGTTTTATTTATCATATTAAAGTTATCATTTCAAACATAAGTGCTAAATATTGTGCCACAGAAAATTTTTGGGTTATGTTTGAAACATTTTAAATTGTTTTTATTTGAGATGGAATTTGGGGTCAGACATTGAAAACATTTTTAAGGGGAAAATCATTTACCTACAAGTAGCATTTATGAAAAGTGGAATGCATTTATAATATTTCCATTATTGTTCCAGTGAATGCTTAAAACCAGTATATTTCAAGTGGGCTTTCATTCTTGATAACATAATATATTATAAATAACATTTGGTAATATAACAAAGTCATAGGCTCTTGGTTTATCATGTCCTTGGATTAGATGTAACAGAAAAAGATGTTTATTAGCTATGCTTAGGATGTTTAAAATGTCTTTTCAATATTCTAGGTTCTGGGATTGTCATATAATCATAGATTGGGAGGTAGAAGGGAATTTACATGTCATGCATTCTGATCCTTTCATTTTTATAGACAATGGAACCAAAGAGAAGAATGACTGGGTCACATAGAGGTAGTAAATATAAGACACAGAATTTATATTCAGGTCTTCTGACTTCAAATCCAGAGTCACTGGGGGCAGGGAAGAGGAATAGTTAACAAATGGTAAAGAAATCTGAAAAACCCTAGTGGAGAGCTGTCTGTTGAGATGGGCCCTCAAGGGATTTAGGGATTCCAAGAGGGAGGGATGTAGGAGGAATGATAGACAGCCTGTGGGTGCATTGTACCCAGGAGCTGGCAGGAGCCAATTGATTGATTGTTAAAATTTTGGTGTGAGAATTTACATCTTGGAAACTGACAAACACTACAAATCAGGGCTTAAATTATTATTTTGCTGATTGTCTAGACTTAAGATAGTGAGAGAGAAAATGATATTGAGATAGATTTAACTTAAAAGTGTGTTGTATGTACACTTTCCTCCCATCCTGGTCCAAAGCTGGTTGTTAAATATTTACTAATATGTGTTAGCCTCTCTGTGACCCAATGGTTTTTTGTTTGTTTGTTTGTTTGTTTGTTTTTTGAAAAGATACTGAAGTCAATTGTTATTTTCTTCTCTAGATCATTTTACAAATGAGGAACCAAGGCAAACAGGGTTAAGTGACTTGGACATGGTCATACAGTTAGTAATTATCTAAGGCTAGGTTTGAACTTGGGTCCCCCTGACTTCAGGGGCTGCTTCTATCCACTTTACCATCTACCTGCCTCACCCTTTAATACATTTATAAAAGTTATAACCAAGGATGAATACTGTTAACTTACATTTCCCTATCACTACTTCATATCATGTGAATATGACATATCTTTGGACAAATACACATTTAAGCTTTTTCAGTCATTTGATGAAACTAAAATTCTTTTTCACAGAACTTAAAAGTTCAGAAAGTGCCTCAAGTGGCCGTGCAGTCCCATTCAAATATAAAAGGACCATAATGTACCTGAAAAAACATTTAACCTATCCTTGAAGACCTCCATAGTCCTAGGAAAATCATCATTTCTGAGTCAGCCCAAATTAGGTGACTTGCCTAGGTTATCCAGCTAGTAAATGTCTGAGACTGGATTCCACTTTGAGACAGTAGTAATGGTTCATTAGCTTTCCCAGATATTAAGCTTCAAGTTGCTTCTTTGCAACTTTCTCCCAAGTTTTGTTCTCTGGGAACATAGAGAAGAAATTCAATCCTTCCTTAAAATGCAGCTTCATATAGCAGGTACTTGAGGCTCTTCATCATCCCGGTTGCCTCTCTCTAGATGCTTCCCATTTAATAATGTACTTCTCAGACATGGCACCCACAACTAAACACAATAATCAAGATACAGCCTGATGAAGTCAGAGTATAGCCCCTGTGCCTATTTTCCAAAACTAAGACCCAACAAGCAAGTTTACCCTGAGCTTGGTATAAAAACAATACTTTGTGCTCTGCTTCTGGATGAACCGAACCACAGCAAAATCCCAGAATTGTTTCACACCAGGACCAGATGGTCCCTGAACTTGGACAAGTACCTGCAGAAACTATGTTCTCATCATGAAGACCTGCTGTGAATAAAACTTGTCTCATTTTTGCTGTTACTCCTCATTGTCAGCTCACCTAATACATATACTAGTATATGTATTGAGATTTATTCACAGTAAAGGGGGTTTCCTTGGTATTAGAGAAGGCTCTGACACATGTGCCTAATTTCCCTCTTCCAGAGGAATAAAGAAAACTTTTTGCTTATGACCACTGTGAGCTCTTTGTTATTGTTATTATTGTAATTTTTAGAGATAACTGTGGTTGGGATAACCTATGTGAGCTCACTGGTATTTTCAGAGTTAACAGCAATTACATAACTTCTGTGACTCTTTGGTCATTTGTTTTCAGGGTTGACAGGAACAAAGCTAGGTCCAAAATAAAAAAGGAGTTCTGATGATAAGTGTTTCTAAGTTTCTTTTCTGTGTATTTATTATTAATCTTTTGCTTTTATGTCTTCATTTTATTTTTTATTTTTTTATTTTTTTTGTTAGTAACAATTTTTTAAAATTTTATTTTATTTGCAAAACATATGTATGGGTAATTCTTCAACATTAATCCTTACATAGCTTTCTGTTACAAATTCCCCCCCCCAACTCCCCACCCCTCCCCTAGGTGGCAGGATATCCACTACATGTTAATTATGTTGAAGTACTTGACAAGTTGAATATAAGTATACATATTTCCAAACTTATCATTGTTGTGCAAGAAAAATCGTATCTACATGAAAGACTATATGTCTTCATTTTTAAAAAATTATGCATCCTTCACCTGTACTTTACTCAGCAAATCATTGCTTGTAACAAAAGATAAAAAAGAAAGACGAAAAAGTTCAGTAAAAATACAATTGTGTCTGAACAGTATATGCAATATTCTGTGGTCATAGTCCCCCACCTGTGTAAAGAATCAAAATATGTATATATTCTCAAAAAATCTCTGGGATTCAACTTGATCATTTTAGTATTGAAGCATTCATTTTCATTGTTTTGTTATTTTTTTCTTTTACATTTTTGAAATTACTATGTATATAGTTTAATGGTTTTATTTATTCCATTCTGCATCTATTCATAAAAATCTTCCCATATTTTTATGATTGTTTTAATTTGTAAAATAAAGCAAGTATTTCGATAATATAGTATAATAAAAAAAGATGATTGCTCACAAAACTGCAAATCTATCATGAACAACTTGCTATTCCTTTAAAATACAAAATAAAGTTATAGTGTAAATTTTTCCCCTTTTTTTTATTCCTCTCCCCTCAGACATGGTCCCTATTAGATAGATACTAATTTTCAACTTCACTTTTCAAAAGCACTTCAGATTTTGAAAATCAATAGAACTGGCCAGAATGAACAGCATGCAAAGAGTGGTGAATTTGGAAATCAGAAGATCTGGGATTAAATGCCAATTCTTCAATTTACTACCTCTGTGTTCTTGGTGAGGACACTTCACTTCTCTGGGACTCAGTTTTCTCAGCTGTAAAATAAAGGAGCTGAACAAGAAAACCTCTAAGGTCCTTTCTAAATCTATAATCCTACAAATTATTCACTTTTGAGGAAGACTTTAAAGATCACAAGGTGATTTTCCTCACAAAATTCCACAGACCCAAGGATATGTGATGTAAGACAGAGCTCATAAAGGTATGGACAATATCTAAATACTATGTGCAGTGAGGATGCAGATTGAGGAAATTCAGCCATAGAAGACAATAAAATTATATAAGTTCATAAACATTTCTTTTATCTTAAAATATTATTGTAATTAAAAAAAGAAAAGAATAACCTTACAATTTTCTTTTTCCATTAGGCAGGTAAGTATACCAATTTTTTAAGATTGGATTCAGATGGTGAAGTCAAATAGTTCATATTAGAGCCTATACTTGAACTCAAATCTTATGCATCTAAAAATAGTGAGCTTTGTAGTACTTCATGCTACTATTTCTCTACAATGTGCCATGCAATCATACTGAGGAAAATGAAGTAATCCATTTTTCCAATCTTATATAAAGCAAAAAGGAAATACTTTCTCTCTGGTCTTCCTGAAAGGTCATTAGTTCTTTTCTAGCTGGCTTCCTTCTTTAGGCGAAAAAGATAGTCCATTCTACAGCAATCATATTATGCTCAGAAAGCACATTTCTAAAATAAAATGCCTCTTGCTGTCTTATCTCACAGGAAAGTTGTGAGGGCTAAAAATAATTGTAAGTAATTATGCAAATGGAAGTTGCTATAGACATTTCTAAATATTAATGACCACCATTACATGCTTTGATTCATTTTTCAGCTTCATGTCATTAGTATGTATGGGACTATTCCTTCTAGACAGGAGTGGGAAAGAATGACAAGACCTCACCTTCAGAAATAAATCCAATAATGATGAATCTTTGCAATTAAGTTCATAATGTGACACAAGGCACATGACTGATAAAGGATGGGGCTAAGAAGTGGGGAAAGGAGTGGCAATATAGGGAGACTCACCTAGCTCAGCTACTGAATGTCAGAGATTTATCTGAAGCAATTAGAGAAACGTTTAACTTGATCAAATTTGGAAAATGTGTTTCTGAGTCTATTGTAGTCATACTTTGAACACTATGGATGATGGATTTATCAATTAGTTCTGTACATGAAAGATCTTGGGTTTAAAGCAAATTATACTTTAAAAAAGATTTAAATTCCTTGCACAGCAGAGGCAAAAAGAAAAAGCTTAGTGTATTGAACTCTTCATATCATTGAGTGAGAACTAGACAGATCTATTTGTTTGCCAAGTACATGGCAGGTAGAAATAACTCATAAATTTCACATTAACTTTTTTAGTAGTTAGTTAAGATAGTTCTTGATTATTACTGGTAATCTGATATAAATGTATGTTTTTGTTCCTCTGTAAGTCTGGGAGAGTAAATGAACAAATAAAACCCAAACCCAAATCCAAACTCGAATTCTTACTATATGCCAAGTACCACTCTAAGGACCAAGCATACAAAAACAAAAAGCAAGATAATTCCTGTCCTCAAGGAGATTAATATAAGTAATGGAATAGTAGCTAAGGAGGGGCTAGGGATGTCACAAGAACAGTGAATGGAGAAACAGGAAATTTTTCAGGAACTTATTTTTGTGTATTTATTAACTATTCATAGAATTAAAAGTAGAATGTAGTGACAGGTATCAGGAGGCATGTATGAATTTGAGTTTTGCTTAAGTAGTAGTGCCCCTCTCACCCTCAGACTAAAGTGAAAGTGGGTGCTGGAGGGGAAAGAATTGTAGTAGTTTTTTATATCCCTTAATTGTTGTATCTCATTATTATCTTATTAATTATTAATTTCTTATTTTGGGTAGTAAGCATTTGGAAGGAATTGAAATGAGTAACATCAACCAACTATTCAATTACATTTGTTGAATGCTGATTATATGTATTGTGCTAAATTCTGTGGATACAGAGGCAAGAAATTCTGTCCTCAAAAAGATTGCATTTTACTGAGGGAGACCTTGTAACACATATAAGTATATGCAGAATATATGCAAAATAAAGACAGGATAATTTTCAAAGGGAGGACACTAGGGATTGATTAGATCAAGTGGTTCTTATGTAGAAAATGATGCTTAAATTGAGTCTTGAAGAAAACAGGATGTGAAGATGTGATGAGAAGGATGTACATTCCAGACATAGTGGACAATCAGTACAAAATTATTTGACAACTACATAGCAAGGTTTTTCACCACTCTGGATCTGTGTCTGATTTGAGGGGATGATTCTAAGAGGTAATTCTCTCCTTGACTTGTGATGCCCCCATCCAGAATTTGCTCTAGGAAATCTCTGAATGTATCTTGGATGCCAGATACGAATAAAAGGGACCCCCACTTCCCATATAAGCACACCAAGTAACAAGTGTATCTTAATCATGGGACAGATTTTATTTTCACCCCATAAATATTCACAAGTACTGATCACCCAGATAGATAAAACATTTAAGATACTCAGAATAGGAGCACATTCAAATCTAGAAAGCACACAAAACACAAAGTAGTTCCTTTTAGGAGGAGTTGAAATTTAGATGGCCTTTGGGGCAATATTCCAACACTGGTGAATCTTTAGTTTTACCAAAGGATTCTTCCCAGTTCCTCTCACATTTATAATGCCTCCTGTATTTTGTACTTTCCTCAGAAAGAGACCCACACTCTTCAAAGAGCCTTTGAATGGTTAAACAAATCTGTTCATAGGCATTGGTAAAGTGATAGCCTACTTCAAGAAAAGTTCCTCCTAGCCACTTATTTATCTTGGAACTGTCCCAATAATTGAAATTTCAACTTTGTCCCAAGAAGTATCTTCAAAACAGCCAATCTACCCTAGGATAGCTTCAGTTTCAGACCTAATTAGGAGTTCTTGTTATCATCTCAATAAGATGTCAGTGGATATCTCTATACTCTACTGGAAGCAAGCTAAGGTCAATAAACTGATCTGAGGAAACTTTCCTGATCCATTCCCCTTACAGAGGAAACACAGTATCCTTGTTCTTCCCACATTCTTTCTTTACATTTTCCTGTCTTTCTTTGTTTTATCACAGTACCAGGGACACAAAACTATGGACATTTACTCTAATGATCACAGGCAACTGAGAATAGAAGAGAAAGGAGGACTTTAGAATTCCCTTGGAGGGGTCATGAAAAGTTCTAAATATCTTCTATTCTAACTCAGACCATAAATTCTATGGATTCTCTAGGGAAACTGCTAATCCATACATTATAATGCTATATGTATACATGGTGGAACATGTATTCTTTCTGGACTTAACTATTCTATGATTTTCTCTTGACTTCAAGTTTCTCTTCTGGAAAAAGAAGGGGATGGGAACCCAACTTACTTGTCCTTTAAGTAGTTTGAATCATATTTTGTAGGACCTAAAAAGCCAATCTATAGAGTCTATATGTATTTGGTGTGCAATAAGAAGTTCCTTTAGGTGTCTAGGCAGGAGAGTGTTATGATTAGAATTCTAGAGCCATAAAATATTAAAGCAGGAAGGAATCTCAGAGATCATCTGAAAAATCCCCTAAATTTATTGATGTCAGGAAACTGAGGCCCATCAAGCTTAAGTAATTTTTCCCAGATCAAAACACATTTAACAGCAGAGCCATATCTCATATTTTGATCCTGTACATTAGGAAAATTATTTTTGGCAGCTACAGTAGGTGGAAGATGCATTCCAGGCAGCATTGACAAGAAGGCTGGTTGCAAAGCTGTTACAGTCATATTTGTGAGAGGTATTGAGGCCCTGAACTAAAGTGGTAGCAGAGGAAACAGAAAAGAAAGGGGTGATTGGAAGAGATATTTTGGAGGTAGAATTGATGGGACTTTGAAAATCATTGGATAGGGAGGTCCCCAAGGGAAAATGTCAGAGAAGGGAGAGTTTTTGGCCAAGGAAAGAGCTTTCAGAAATGGGAGGAGAAAGGATAATTAGTGATAAAGACTAAGAAAGGAGCAGTCAGAGGAGTAGGGAAAACAGTGGTGACCAGAGCCAAAGAAGAAGTATCTAGATGATAAATAGGGTATCACATGAGCATTTTTCATTTCTCACTTTCACTGCATGACCAGCCTACCTCCTTTTTTGATCACAGAATTGCTTTGGAAGAATCATAGAATTGGGATGTTAGAACAAGAAAAGACCTCAGGGGTCATTTGATCTTGTCCAGCCCCCTCACTTTGCAAGTGAGGAAACTGATGCTCAGAGAGTAACCTGTTGGTGTGTTAGGGAGATATAGGGAATAGGACGATTTTCTCAGGAAAAATGTGTGGATCAGAACAACTTATTTCAATTCCCATGAAGGCACTGAAGCAGGTCCTGCAGAGTGCTTAGAGTTTAGTCAGACATCAAAGACATCAAGGTCATCCAGGATGTCCTGGGCCATCTTCAGTCTTCCTGACTTTTGTCATTGGGCTTTGATGACAATGGAAGTGAGAGTGAAGCTGATGATTGTGCAATTCTATCTCATTTAAATTCAATTCATGCACAAGTCAAGACATCATCTCGTGATATTTCTGGTCCTCTGAAAATGAAGGATGAGCAACAACTTTCATCAAGTCACATAGGGCGAATCTGACATTCAAACCCTGAGCTTCCAATTCTTTCAACTACACATTAAGGTATGGCAAATTTGTATTCTGAACCATACCATCAAAAATCACAAATCCATCTAAGAAGCTAAGTAAACAAATAATGTTCTAAGCTGGTACCTTATTCTAGTTCCTTCCTAGAGAAATCCCACCTTGATGACAAACTCCAAAATTCTCTGGAGTCTGCTTCCTCCAAAAGTCAAAAGCAAAGTTAATTTCCCTTCCTGTGTGAAAGGATCATAGCACTGATGATCTGCTCACTAGTTTTCTGCTGCCTCTGTGAAGATGAATGTAGATCTCTTCCTTTAGATGCCCTCCTATTACCATTAACTCTGAAATAGACTGGTCTTTCCCATATCCTATCACTTTAGGTTCATTTTAGGAAAATGCCTTTAATAGAGAGTATTACAATAGTCCCCAATAGTAAAAGAAGGATTATTCTAAAAGGATGCTTGCCCAGGTAGATAGATGAATAGTAAATGGTTAGTTAACTAGATGGAGGGTGGATTGATTGATTCCCAAAGCAATCCCTACTTTAAGAACTTACAGTCGGGTGAAGGGGAAGGCAGCACATAAAAGGGAGCAGAAAAGCAGTCCAAGGGGGAAGGGTACCCATGTAGGGAGCAAGACAGAAATGTCTGGAGGCTTAGAAGTAGAGTGTGGAGAGAAATGAGTATGGATGATCTTGAAACTTCCTTAAATGGTTGCTGAGAAGGAACTCACCAACTGGAGTAGGAGATAATGGAGAAAGAAGCTCCATCAGAATGAGAAATCTGCTGGAATGGAGGTTAAAAAAATCCCTACAGTCAGTAGATAGCTAGGGCAAACACTATTAGATGCTTTGACTGCAGTTTGGTCCCGTGCTCTAAAATAGACAAATCTTTTCTGGGAGAATAAGTTATCATTACCCTCTTCCTGTTTGATGCCCTGGTCTGGCCTTGGATAAAATACTTGTCCTACTTAAAGGAAGTAATATAACCCTGGAGTCCAAGGACGTGATGATAAACTGAACATTCCTAAAGATTTGCTTATGATGACACTAGCAAAGATTTTGAAATTCAGCTGAAATCTCCGGGTCACAGATGGTCCAGATTCTCGTCCACCCTCTGCCACACACCCCTCCCCCAGCCCCTGACAATGTATTAGTAACCCAGTTGTAGGCTTATTTGTAATCTTTAAAAATTGGAGCAATTAAAACTGAAGCAATGAAAATTTTAGAGATGATATAAATATTTTATGCAATAAAACTTACCTTGAGGGTTTATCTATGCCAGTTTGTCATATACTATACTCAGAAATAAAAGGACTAAAAATATTCAGACTTCCCATTTCTGCAAATCTTTTTTTTGCAAAAAGGATAAAAAATAAAAATTGTTTTCCTGTCCAAGAAACAACATAAGGCCATCAGCAGGGCATTTTGATTTGTCCATTTTTCATTTATGTTTTATAGACTTAGGTTTGCAAATTATATTGCTCAGTCAAGTCAACTGGGGCTTCTTCTTTATTTTCCTTTTGGGGACTTGTCTATTAAAAGAAAATGAACAAATTATTCCAGTATAACTGCCTCTAAAATACACATTTTTCTGAATGCCAAATATCAAGTGACTGAATAAGGCAAAATATCATTAGCATTTCCTGGAAGATGCATTTATATTCACAACCACTCCCCAATCAGAACCCAGTGCTTTTTCAAAATGATTGACCTTTTACCCTTAGAAATTTGGGCCTCATTCAGATTATGCTTTAAGAGGTCAGGTTTCAGAAAATATCTTTTTGCTTCCTATTATCAGTTTGATCACTAAACAGCATTTTTTCTTCCTTCCTTCCTTCCTTCTTTTCTTCCTTCCTTCCTTCTTTCTTTCTTCCTTTCTTCCTTCCTTCATTCCTTCCTTCCCTCTTTCTTTCTTTCTTTCTTTCTCTTTTTTCTTTTTTTTTTTTTAGCTCAACCATGGCCTTTAGTGAATAGCAAGAGAGAAGCATTACTGATATCTCATTTTTCTCTCTAAATCTCAGTTTTTTCATTTGAAAATTGAGGAGAGAAACTGTTATATTGCTGCTTAGTTCCTAGGATTGTAAGGAAGACAATGATTTTGTAAAGCTAAAAGCATTACAATGATTTCATAGGACCATAGATTTAGACTAGGTAAAGGGACATTAGAATTCATCAAGTTGAACCCTTTCCAAATTTTACTAGAAGGTAAGTGATATGCCCATGGTAACAATAGGAAGTAACTAAGGGATAGTGTGGTGTAGTGGGTAGAGAGTCAGGCTTGTGGCTAGGAACCTCTGAAGTCTAATCTCTAATACATACTAGTTTGTGTCTCTGGGCAAATCAATTAACATCCCAGTGTTTTAATCAATTTTTAAGACTCTAAATTGGAAAGAAAGTGCCAACTCATATTAGTGGAAGGGGTTAATTACTCAGCTTTAAGTTTTCTGAGTTAATGAAATTATGCCCTTCTTATACAAGTAGCAGTGGCAAAACTAGCATTTCAACCCAGTCCTGACTTGGAATCCAGTGCTTTCCCCTTATCATTGTACTTTATTAATAGGAATAGTGAGAAAAGAAGGTCTCACTTTGATGAAAGTTTAAATCTACCAGGATAGGGCAATAGCTGTTATCTTGCTTTTTTTTTGTTTGTTTTATTTTTGGCTGTTTTTTTTTTTTTTTTTTTTTTGAGGCAGTTGTGGTTAAGTGGCTTGCCCACTTAGTAGTGACTGAGGCTGGATTTGAATTCCTGACTTTAGGACTGATAATATATCTACTGTATCACCGACTGCCCCTCTCTCCCCCCTCCTCACTGGTTATCTTATCTTCACTAAATTCATATTTCAGGAATCTAAATTTTCACTGGACAGCTAAGTCACCTTCCTGAGTTGAAATCTGGCCTCAGACTCTCACTAACTGTGTGATCCTGGGCAAGTTGCTTAACTGCCTCAGTTTCCTCATCTGTCAAATGATGTGGAGAAGGAAATGGGAAAGCACTCCAGTATCTTTGCCAAGAAAATCCACGAAGTATCAACACAATTGAAAACGACTGAACAAATTTACACTGCTATTTTCTTTGCCAACTCTATGATTTGAAAACTAGACTGCTTTTGCTAGCTCCTGTGCTCATCCCATCTCTGCTCTGATAATGTCATGCTCACTGATCAAGCCTGGAGACACTCATGCCTTTTAGAATGTTTTTATTCCTGGTCACTGACACCTCCTCCCCAGATATCAATTGATGCATCCTTCTCAGCTAGGAAAAGAAAGGAAAATGAAAGTGAGTCAAAAATCTGAACCCCATCTGCCTTTGGCAGTGCCTACATAACACTCCGACTGTTTGTCCTTGAGAGCGTGATTAGCATCCTCAAACTGATGATGGAAAGCAGCCCCTTCCTGGCTCTTCCCCCCACCTACAGGCCATCTGGGGCAGGCGGTAGACTGGTTGGATTCACCATCATTCAGAGCTGCTGGCAAGAAACAGTCTGGGGCTCTGACTTGTACATCATGTCTTATATATGCTGGCTGCTGTCCTGGGCCCTAAGAAGGCCCTAAGTGGTGGGAAGATGTGCTGGCTAATTAAGCAGGCCCAGTCTTTAACTAAATGGCCAAGGGAAGAGGTGGGGTGGTAGATGAACCTGTATTGAACTTGTCTGCTTCCTGTTCAGTTGGTACAAATATCTTTAGTAGAGAATGGAAAAGAATCTTTCCATTGAAATTTTAAAAGGCCTCACTGAAAGCTAATCTGGACCCGCTGCTGCCACATTTTCCACTAGTCAGAAGCAGAACTCCCAGGGGGAAGTGGAGGGGGAAAGGGACTCTTAAAACATCAGCCTGAACTGGCTCTCGTTAAGATACCAGTGGAAAATGAACGCAAGGGTTGCCAGCTGGATGGCTCTAACATTGAGTAGGTATGTAATCAGCTGGCTTTCCACTTTTTCCCTCCCTTGTCTGACCTTCCAGAATCACCACTGATGTCTATGGTGTGGATCTCAGGGACAACTGTCACTTACCAATCGGAGCTTTCCTAGAACGCCGCACTAAAAATGTATCTGCTGTTTCTGCCAGCAAAATACTTAGGATTTGCCAATAAGTGTAGGACCTCATAAATCATGCATCTCCCTATATGTTTGCTTGAAGTAATAAGGTGGCATGCAGCCACTTAGGAGAATGACTATGGCCTTAGCTGTCTCCTTTTTTTTTTTTAAAAAATTATTTTTTTCCATATCATTTACTAAGGGATCTGCCTCACTAAGCTAGTCTATTTCTCTTTCCTTTATATCTAGTTGCAAAGTGCTCACTTGAGAGTTTTTCCCCATTAGTGAAGAAATTGTAATAAGCATGAGTTTTAAGGGATGAATGGGTTAGAAATGGAATGAAATATCATTAAAAATTCACAGAAAGTTGGGTAGATGGGAACTGTTGAAAAATTGGAGATCTTGGAATCATTCTAGTGGTCTCTAGGTATGGTGAAACTTAACCCCGGTGTAGAGGCTCCAGCTCTTGGAAATGGTACTTGCAAAACTAGTCTTGGCAGGAATCTTGGACCAAGATACAGCAGCTGGAAGAGACTGATATCTTGTAATTGGTTCACATATTTAACCCATTGCACATTAGTCCTATGTACTCTTAAGATGATATTTCTTTTAAGTTTTAATAGAATTCATAGAAAAATCATAAAGAGGAAGGATTCAAAAAGCTTGGAAAGAAATATACAACAGCCTCATTATCATATAACCTGTCCTAATATGTAGTTATTGAATGAGGATCTCTGTTGGACTCAGCTGAGTGTTGATTTACCAGAAGTTATGGAAAAGCCTAGTTATAATGAAGCCTTGTGGCCAGTGCTCTAGGGAATTGCTATATCATCAGATCAATCAATCAACAAGTATTTATTAAACATCTACAACTCATCAGGCATTGTACTGAGTTCTGAAGGTAAAAAAAAATGGAGCATTTTCCTGCTCTTCAAAACCTTACATTTTAGCAGGAAAAACAACACGCACATACCCACACATGTGTGCATAGGCACGCACATATAATATTCATACACAAGGCATAAAACCCTAACCCAAACACAGAACACAGAGGAAACATTTTGCATGCATGTGCAACATACACTATATGTGTAAAACATATATACATGCACTATATACACAATATATACACATATGAAGGGATGCACATATACATATTTACACAATATATTCTCATTTAGTTAGGCCAAGTAATGGCTAACAACAAGCCTAGAACCAAGAAACCCCTAAATTTAAATCCAGCCTCAGATATTTTCTGGTCATGTAACCCTAGGCAAATCACTTCTTTTATCATCTATAAAATGGGGATAATATTAGTACCTTCCTTCCAAGATTTCTGTGAGAATCAAATGAGATAATTATAAAGTTTTTAGTGTAATACAGGTGATAGCTGCTATTGTTAGTATGTTTATGTATGCACACATAGATATGCATTAAATATATATGTGTATGTACATATATATATACACACATAAACACGTACAAAATATAGACAAGGTAAATCAGAAAGGTCTCATGTAGGAGGTGGCTCATGAGCTAGGTTTGAAAGGAAATCAGGTTACTCTAAGAAGTAGATATGAGGAGGTTCTATATTCTGGGCTTGGAGAACACCAGTCATAGAGATCTAATTCTGTTTTCTAGGAACCAGGATTGTGAGTTTGGTTAAACTAAAAGGTATGTTTGTAAGCCTGGAAAGGTAGGTTGGAATCCGATTGTAAAGGGCCTTAATAAATGGCAAACGCAAGAAGTATATTTGTTTCTACAGATAGCTGCCTCATTTCTATAATATTTGCACACCTTAATCTGGTTACATGGTGGAGGATGAGGACATTTAAAGGGAAAAGTGGTACTAAGACATGGCAAGAGGAACATCCTTCATGTGAAATCTAAATGTTATTTCCTAGGAATTTGGTCCAGTTGGGATTAGACCTTGGAATGATGCTTCTGAAATAATACACCAAGCAAACCTTATGTGTGGTTTGGGCCCTTGGGCAAATCCTGTGCAGACAGAATTCCTCTTAGCTCTTTTCTAGTTAATGCCCTATTATTTTCTGCTGTCAAACTGGAATGGTTAGATCTTCTTGTTTATAGCATAAGAGTATGGATTGATTTTGGAGCAGCTGAGTCCATGTCCTGTTTCTACTTTTCCTCTGTCCTTCTCCCAACCCAGGCTGACCAGAACACATGAGAGATGCTTAACTGTGGCTGGCTCACCTTGATGGGATTCATCCATTCTATTCCTTCCAGTGAAACAGTGGATGACCATTGCCATCTCCTGTTGCACTGCTTCCTAAGATCTTCTAGGCTTTATCATCTGTCTTGTCCCTGTGTTCTTCAGACCCCTGCCACTGTTACCTAAACTCCTTTGGTTACCATCATTTCTACCTTTGCAACTATGCCTTTCTATCCACACTATAGCTGATTTTCTTTTATGTTTTGTTTCCCCCAGTCACAGTATGAAATCTTCAAGACTAGGAACTCTCTTTTCACTTATATTCCCAGTGCTTAGCACAGTACTTGGCACATAATAAACATTTAATAAATGACAGGTGGTACAGAGAATAAGAATACTGCACTTGAAGTCAGAAAAAAAGCAGAGTTCAGATTCTGACTCAGACACTTACTAACGGTGTAATTCTAGTCAAACCACATAATCTCTCAATCTCATTTTCATGATTTACAAAATGGGAATAATCATAGGATCTATCTCACAAGGTTATTGTGGGGATCGATTGAAATACCATTTGTACAGGGCTTTATAAACCTTAAAGCACTGTATCAATGCTAGCTATTAAAAGTTTCTTCAATAATTCATGATCAGGTTTTAGTAATTAAATCTTATGCATATCATGTGACATTTCAAAGCTGTGTATTTTGATTTAATCTATATGAAGGAAATATGGTTTGTTTTGTCCATCTAGGTTATTTGTATCCACATGGATCCATCTGTGCATGGTTCAAAGGGAAGTATGACTGATATCTATAAAGTCTCCTTCACCCACCCATCTCCAAGAATGACTTTGAGTCCTACCAGTAGGAGAAGTCAGAGGCTGGACATTCCGCTTTTCTCAGAGAAGTGGTAATGGCTTAAAATTAGGTCTACCTGCTTCTTTAAATATTTTTCCTTTAGGGTAATAATCTTTACTTTCAAATTGAGTTCTTAATCTCTGCGTCTTGATATGGAAGGAGAGCTAAATATCCTTGGCTTGACTCCTTTCCAGTTTTGCAATGAACCCTCAGAAAAATAATCAATAAACTCATTAATTTTAGCTAATAGTAAATAGAAATCTGAGAAGGCATACAAATCAGAATATAACAGACAATAGAGAGTGAATGAGCTCTTACTTGGAGTAAGATATCTTAGTTCAACCACAAGAATGTTTCTGATTTCACCCAAAGGGAATTTTCCTAAAATTTATATTATAGCAAAGTGGATCGAGGGACATGATTTAGATGCTGACGCTATATGTTGGGTTCTTTCCAGAATCTTTTTCTCCCCTTGAAGGACCTGGAAAAAAACCATCTAGAACCTTGTGTTTTCTATCTCAAACCTGAAAGCGAGAAGACTAGAATCTCTCTTTTCCCAGACTCTCATAATCCCAGGCTTTCCCATAGACATTCTGAATAATCAATTTTCACCAATGATGAGAGTCTCATGTAAATAAACTTTGAGGTAAAGATTACTTATAGGGGAAAAAACTTTTTTAAGCCAATTAGAATATTTTAAATGGTGAATGTACTGCTTTAGAGGTGATGAATTTCTCAATCCTAGTGGTCTTCAAGGAAGGGATGGATAACCACTTTTTGAGATGTTGTTGAGTGTTTATATGTTCTATTAAATCCAACAACATCTGTTAAATATATATTATGTAAAAAGAATTATGCTAGGTACCAGGGCTATACAAACAAAACAAAAACCCACTACCAGTGTAGGCATTTTTACACACTAATATGAGGAATATAATAAAATAATATAAGGAAATAAATATAAAGTATTTGTGACATATTGTAAATATAAAATATTGTCAAGAGAGCACAGAGTCCTAATGAATAGATGGCTGAGGTTGAGATAAAATTATCCAGAAAGGCTTTATGTGAGAGACAACAATAGAACTTTTAAATAAAATAAAAGATTCTAAGATGTAGAGGTGAAAAGAGAGTATATCCCAGACATGAGGGACTACTTGTGCAAAGACATAAAGACAGAAAATGATATATAAAAATATTTATAACATCTTTTCACAGTAGCTCCAAAGTAGAAAGTAAGGGATGTCATACATTTTATTAGGTAGTGAATAGCTAAATAAATTATAATATGTGAATGTAATGGAATATGATTGTGTCACAGGAAATGATGAAAAGGACAGTTTCAAAGGAAACAGGGAAGATATCTATAACCTGAGATAGAACAAAGTGAGCAGAACAAGAAAAATGATTTATACATTATATAGAAAAATTATATTTTGAAAGCCTTTGGAATATAATCAATGCAATGATAAATCATGAATCCAAAAAAATGGTGTAACATGCCTCTAATCTCGTGATAGAGATAATTAACTTTAAAGAGAGAGACACAGAGAAATGGAGAAACAAATACATAGAGACATACACAGAGACAGAGAGACAAAGAGACAGAGACAGAGACAGGCAGATAGAGGCATAGACACAGAGAGAGACAGAGGGATAGAGAGGCAGACAGAGACAGAGACAGAGGCAGAGACAGAAGCAGACAGACAGAGAGGACAGAGACAGAGATTCACACAAATAGAGAGATAGAGACAGAGAGACAGAGAGAAACAGAGACACAGAGAGAGACAGAGACAAAGACACACACACACACACACACAGAAACAGAGAAACAGAGAGAGACATACAGAGAGACATACAGAGAGACAGACACAGACACAGACCATTGAAAGGAGGGGGAAAAGGGAGTGACAGTTACATTTTTGGATATAACTAAACATTTGTGAGCATTTGTATTGCCAGATTTATGACTATATATTAAAACTTTGTTTTTATTTTATTTTTATGTGTTTAAATCACTTTGGGAATAAGGGGAATATGTAATGAGGACAGATTATTTATTTTAAAAAAACTAGCCACACTTTTATCACTGAAATTTGCATGTGTGTATATATATTTCACTTTTCTCTTTTGCTGGGCTTTTTAATTCTATAGTTTAAAAAAAATGGATATTATCCAAGGAGAAGCATAAAAGTGATGCCCTTTAAAAGACATACTTCAATGACTGAGAAATCACTTAGAGGTTATTATTGTGAGGAAGTCAAGCATTTCAAACATCATTCAAATCCAAAATGAAACAGGCTCAATCACACCAAAGCACAAAGGAAAGAATAGTCAAAAATTAAAAAGTATCAATGACTAAAACTATTCTTGGAAAACATTCCCAATTAATTCTCAGAAAGTAAGCAAAATGTTTCAGAAGAATCTGGCAACTGGAAGGGTTGTTACTGAATCTTCTATAATATGGTATAGTGTAGAAGACCAGTAAAAATATGGCTGCTAATTGTTGCTATAAAGAAAGCATACTTGTCATGGACAACCCAATATAAAGTCAGGAGTACTAAAGACTGGGGCAGCTACATTACACAGTAGATGAAGTGTTTGACCTATATTCAGGAAGATTCCTTTCTCTGAGTTCAAATCTTGCCTCAGACACTTACTAATTGTGTGATCCTGAGAAAAGCACCTAACCTTGTTTGTCTCAGTTTCCTCATTTGTCAAGTGAGCTGGAGAAGGAAATGGCAGACCACTCCAGTATCTTTGCCAAGAAAATCTCAAATGGGGTCACAAAGAGTCCGATAGAACTAAAAGAAATTGAACAACAACACTGAAGATTTGAATAAGGTAATTTTTATTAATGAAACTCACTTTTTCATTCAAGATTTGAGAAAACCAAGATTCAGGTCCCATCTATGATATTGTCTTTGGGACTACGTAAGCCAACTTAACTCCTTAATATCCCAGTCAACTCTCTAAAATTCAAAGATGTAGAATAGTTTCCAATCTACATTAGTAGAGGAAGTTTCCTAACTGGAGAAATCTTTACACTGACGGAGTCACAGTCCCCCACCTCTATTTCCTCTAAAAATTAATCATAAATTTGGAAGTTTAGAACTCATCTTGTCTGAGAACCAGTTAGATTAAGTGACTTGGTTAAGCAAAAACATTTATTCCAAGGTCCAACTGACTTGCTGTTTAAATCAACCACAAGCATTTATTAAGTTTTGTGCTGCTCATACATGAACAGCTTTTGACTACACCTTTGCACAGGCTGTCACTCATTCCTGGAATGGCATCTTTCCTTAGATGGTTTCCTTAGATTAGTCCTTAGATGCTTTAAAATTCAGATCAAGGACAACCTCTTGGCTGAGACCTTTCTTGTGTCTTCCCCCCTCCCCAACTACTAATGCCTCCTTCTCCCTTACAAAAGACCTTGTATTCATTTTATATTTACTTATATTTGTTTATCCCTTGATAGAAGATAAACTCTTTGAAGGCTTGCCAATTAATTTCAGCACAGTGTGACACAAAGTGAGCCTTTAAAATTTTTATTGATTCTTTGAGTATCTGTGCTGCCATTGGTGAAACATTATATCTGTTGCTATAGATGATATGTCTCTTTCAATTGGATAAATAGTTTTCAATATTTGCTATGGTCAAGAAATGTATTACCTTAAGGTCTAACTGGTGAGGACCATCTCTGAATTAAGTGAGCTCATCCTTGAATGACAGACATAATTTGGTAAGTACTCATTATATGTCATATACCTATTAAGTAGTAAAAATATAAATACAAAAAGAAATATTGTACCTGCACTCAAAGAGGTTAGATTTTAATGGAAGAAGATGACTTATAAGGGAGCTGAAAAGGAAGGGGAAAGGAAGATGAAGATACTCTCCTGGAGTGAGATAGAGAAAGTGGAATATAGCCTGGGGAAAAAGAAAGAAATATTTCCCCACCTTGCTCTCTGCTGGTGAAGTTTTTGAGATTCCTAGGTCAACTTCATGTCAGGATGAAGCATCGGAGGATAACTTTAATAAATCAGTAATATAATTTATTTATTTTTATTTGTATTATTAATTCAGCAATCAATCCTAAGAATTAAAAACATCTCAGTAACCAAAAGAACCAAAAAGGTTCCATTTAACCATAAACTGGTTTTTAAAATGTGTACATTTTGCCCTATTAATTTGAGTCCCCCTCCTGAGCTTTTTTTCTTCACATTTAAAAAAAATATTGAAACAAAGTAGAAATACTTGGTATATGTTAAAATGCTACAATAAAAATTAATCTCTTTATTATCCCAGAAGCAAATTTGACTGAGAATATTGTCAAAGGAGAAATTTCTCTGTTTTAACTCTTTCATGAACCCAATAATGATATTATATGAATCATTGACAATGATACTGCATTTGCAAAGCCTGGTTGCGAACTGTGCTTCTTTCTTCTTTTCTATTGGAGATGCTGTGTTCTTCAGGGGTGGTCTCTCTCTGAAACTTTGTGGGATGAGTTGGTGATACTTCTTTGGTTGTCACAGAACAAAATGGACTCTTTACCCCAATAAAGAGATTGAGCAAAGCTGCCGTTAAGCAAATAAATGGAGGAATAAACCTGCCGTTTGCTATGGTTAGGGCCATTTCCCGAATGATTTACCTTCAGACAATAACAGAAAAGTTTCTGCTGCTGCACTGGAACAAAAATTGGGCCATTTTGAGGAAAATGGTATTGAAGCATTATTTGCTTATACACTCAGGACGAATTTTGAAGATTCACTTGGCATATTAATTGACTTCTAAACATGTGGCTTCTGAGAGGCAGCTTGCAAATACATTTCATTTCAATAAATGGATCTCCAGAGTATATGTGGAACGTAAGATTTGAACATGATAGTTTTCTTCATTTATAAATTAGTACAGTTGTTTCCTCTTAAATAGGTCAAGTCTTAACCCTTAGAATATTAAAAGATTAATCAGAATATTATACATAAGGAAATAGACAATATGTTTTACAGATTTAATCTCTGTATTTGTAAGGAGAGGAAAGGAAGCACCATCAGTATTTGGCAGCAGATGTTTAAGGATCAGCTCAGTGTAAATAGTTCTTGGACCACTTAAGGTAAATTTGTGAGAGAGTTTCTCTGAGTCGCATATGATATGGATAATCTGAATAACTAGAAGAAATATAAGTATTAATAAGCTCATGGATACACTGAAGTATATCAGGGAAGATGAGTCCTGGGTACTTTGCCTTACTTTTGAGCTGAATTGAGTTTACTTTAATGTATATCTTTGAAACTTTGTTTTCAACTCTCTTCTTCAATGGTCTCCAAAGCATACCCTGCTCTTCAGGGTATACAAAATGATCAATTGAGGATGCAGGGAGAAAATATTAGAACTTTATATCTTTGAAAAAATTTCTTTTTTTAATCTAACAGAAAAATTAATCTCTGCTGTTTAATATATAAATCGACACTTGCTCTTACTGAAAATATATTTGAAATGGTCTCATGTCATATATGCATTGCTAAGTTGTAAATGTTTAACAACCAGTTCTCAAAAAAAGATGTACATAAATTAAGTTTAATTGACATTATTAACATTTTCTCCATCACTTTCTTAAATCAAGACAAATTAAAAAAATAAACTATGAATCAAGTTCTGATTTGTAGTATTTGCCAATTTTGAAGATGTAAATGCTCCCACTGAAATTTGATAATCAGCTCTTATGAACCAGTAGTTGATTCAAGTTTATTGAAGTATACCCCTGCATGCCATATGTGGTAGAGGAAGGGTTCTAAGGGAAGAGGAGGAGCCCTACAAGGCAATGGGTTTGATAATGGTGTCCCTCATTCATTCGTTTTCAATATATCGCAATGTATGTTAATTTGTATTGTCCAATTAAGTCAATTTATGGATTATATTATCTAATTTTAATTATATTAACCCTTATAAAATAAAATTCTGTTACTAATATAAGTTCATCAGCCACACTGCAAATTTAAAATGATGAAATTAAATCTGATAAGAATCTGTCTCCCATATTTGAAACCAACAAAATTATTTAAAATATGTATTTATATCATTTATCGTTTCCTATGAACCTCACCTGAAATATACACTACTTTTGAGACATAAGGTATAACAGTATGAAGCTATCATGAATAATGAGACCTTTAAAAATAAAGCTTTTCTTCTTTTTTTTTTTTGGAGAAAGCTATGTGCATCACCTCTAAAAATATTCTAATTTTTATAAATTTTAGTTCCAAGTTTAATTTGTCTAGGTCAGGTTAAGGGGTCATGAAGAGTTGGACATGACTGAAATGACTGAACATGTCTAACATTTTATACACAATATCATTAAATGTGAATAGCAGAGACAGTAGTGAATTTTTTGATGCTAGAGACTTGGTTAGCCTGATGTTGCTATCAGCATTCTGCTTTTCTTAGGAAAAAAAATTACCTGTAAGAAAAAGAGTGGATTGGGAGAATTAAGAGAGTATTTATATTCTCTTTCCATGGTTACTTTCTGTCAGAAGTCAGCAAGACTTCTCTCTAGAATAATGAAGGTTGACTAGTTGAAGCTATATTCCACTGGGTGCTTTTAGAAAGGCATTGAATCTCACACTGAGCCTTGTAGCTCAGAGCTAAACTTCCACAAGATGATTTTTCCATTTCAATAAACTTAATTGATCAGCAGCATAAAATTATCTCCAGCTGGAATACTTATTTTAATTTCCATAGGAAGAAGTTTGTTAAACAATGTGCTTGCCATATTGTGAGTAGAGAGGACATATCCAGATGAAACAATTAGAAAACAGCTAAGGGAAAATAGGGAAAAAGGAGAATGGGCTGATCTTTCCATGTTCCTCCCCCCAACTTTCACTTGAACAGGAAGCTGAACAATTTGGTGAGGATAACATTTGAATAAATATATTTGTAGGAGGTCTTTCTTCTTCTGGTTATTGTTTATGTTTCCTTTTCAAAGAGGGAAAATGACATCATGATGGAGTCAGGGTACCATGTGTTTGACTATGGCTAATCAGTCCAATATGAGTTCAGCAGATTCTACCCCAGGTTGGGCATAAGTAGCTCATTAGAACATTTGGGATGGAGATGTCTCTGGATCTGTGTAGCTCAACTTTCCTCGGTTCTGGTGCAATTCTGTTTTACTCATGGAGTACAGCACTTTCTTTGATATGGGCATGCCATGCTAGGGTATCTTGTGCCAGCATCTACCTTGTCTCACGATGAATACTAATGTTCTTTATAGAGATCTTGAAAGTGCACAACTATTTTTTGTTTGTTTGTTTTTTACAGGCAGTTCTAGACCTCAAATGACAGATGCTTCCAATCACTGTAGGCATAGTTACAAAATAATACTAATCTCATAATGATAGCATTTTGCACAATATCTGATGTTTCCTAAGTCTTGTTTTCTTCATTCAACACTTTTCCCAACAGAACTGCACAAGTGATCTAATTTCTGTAATGCATTATCACTGGCATAAAGTTAGGGGCCATTCACAGACCTTCTCCTTCTCTCTGTGTTCATTAATTCCAAAGACTCTTCCATTAGAGCAGGTTGGAACTCCATGGCATGTATTCATCTAGAGCAGAGATTATTAATCTTGGATTCATGAATTTGTTTGAATTTTTTCCCACAAAAACATTTCAATATAGGAAGTTTCCTTTGTACTCTGATGTATTTTATTTTATAATTTTAAACTATAATTCCATGAAGGGGTCCATCAGCTTCAGATCACCAAAGGGGTCTATGACACAAAAAAAGTTAAGAATCCCTGAACTAAAGAAATGATGTAGTGGTGGTGGTGGTTGAACACCTGAACTGTTCAGAGAGTATGACTTTAAAAAGCACAAGGTGGCATTGTACACCCAGAATTTGAAGTCAGTCAATCTCCAGGTTAGATGGCAGAGACAAAGAAAAATAAAATATTATTATTGCTACAAACACAGTGGTAGGATTGTTTTTCAAGCCTGATTTCAGTTAAACTCTTACTTGCTTAGCCTGATGATCAGCCTTCAATCTTTCCATATTCATTCAGTCCTTCTGATGTCAATGCTTGATCTTTCCTTTCCAGGGGTGAAGGTGGTGGCGATTCTGGTATTTGTTTTTGGTCTTGTTTTCAGACTAAGCTCTTATGAAGGAACAGAGAATGATATTAGAACTCAGATACTAGAACATTTACCGTTTTGCTTGTGTGCTATGTTCCCAGAACTCAGCTAAATAACAGATTAGACTATCTCCCCTTAAAGCAAAAGAAGAAAGTGAAAGTGCAAGGGAAAAAACATATTAAGTGTCTTTCTTTACTCAATTACACTACTATCCTGTGTCTATAATAGGTTCAGAGAGGGACATATTTAGTAATCTGGGGAGAAGAAATTGATCTATTGATCATGAGTTGTAGAGAGAACGTTAACCATCTCCACTACCTATTGTCTTTTCTCTACACAGAATCTCTGAATTGGATGAGATCTCAGGCGTCTTGTAGTCCAATCTTGTACCTGAATAAGAATGTCTTTGACAACATCCCTAAGAGCTTTGCTCTATATCAATTAATCACTTTCCAGATTTTGCAGGCTCACTTCACTTTTGGAACAGCTCCAATGTCAGGAAACTTTTCTTTCAGTCATTTTTCTTTCATGTCCTATGCTTTGTGATCCATTTGGAATTTTCTTGGCAAAGATACTGGAGTAGCTTGATATTTTCTTCCCCAGCTCACTTTACAGATGAGGAAACTGAGGCAAGCTAAGTAAACTTAACAGTAGAAATCCTTTGATTATGAATATAAGCAACTGCTACAATACAACAGACATGAACCCAAGATGATATCTAAGAACTGGGTTTAAAACTGGATCAAGGTACCCATATATCCATTTGGGTTAAACAAAAACTGCCTAGAAACTTTCACTTGCCCAATCAGATCCAAGATTTACTTTTTTTAAGATAACTAATTACTATTAAAAAAAGGATACCCCCCCAATTTCTTATGCTGAATTATTTACAGAATATGTTGTGTAGTTGGAATGCCAAGCAAATACTATTATTATGGATAACCAAGACCTGGTAACAAAGCTTTCTTAATGTGTCAGCAAACTTTTTGTTGTGATCAAGTCATTGCATTTGACTGGCAATTGGAAGAAATTACAATATTGGGTTAAAAGTCCAGACTGAAGATTAAATCATTGACATGAAACAAAGCAATTTACTCAAAAATCCTGATTTCCACTGAGTGAGGTGGAGGTCTACACTCAGTGATGTTTTAGCCTTGGTCATCCTCACTGACCTATAAACAGGATGAGGGTAAAACAGAGGGTTGTAAAAACAGTGGCCATAAAACAGAGGGAGACAGAGACTGGCGCTGGTTGACAGGCAGACACATAAACAAAACCTTAGAAGGAAGCTGAGTTTAAAACAGCTAAAAGGGAAACCCCATATTCATTGAAGTGACTGCCGGATTTGGATGGATATAAATAGTCAGTCCCTTTTCAACATTTGGTCATAAGCAATTGAGGATTAAAAAAAAATAGGAGCTTTTAGATATGCTTATGTACATGAAATGTTGGTTCTATATATAAAGGAAATATTTGCTCTATAGTATTATTTAGCTGTCTGTTCAACTTGACTTTTAATATATAGACTTAACATTATCAGATTTAAGATTTTATTGCTATAAGGACCTCCAGGTAAAGAACCTTTCTCTACCAAAGCAAATTAACACGTGCTCTATAACGTAAATTCTTTGAGAATTGCTAGGAGAATTTTGGTTTAATGACTTCACCAGGGTCGTACAGCCAGTAGGTGTCAAAAGCTAGCTTGAACAAAGTTTTCTTAACTCCAACTTTATATCCACTATGCCATGATACTATGCTATAATAATACATATATATGTGCATGCATGCATGTGGTGTATGTGTGATAGACTAGACCTTTCATTTAAATGACATAAGGGAACTCTTGGATGATGAATTCTCTTCTAACAAAAACAGTATGCTCTCTCAGGAAGTTATAATCCTAAAGAGTTGCCAAGAGTACTGAGATGTTAAGTACATTGCCCAGCATCATCTAGTCAGTATATGCCATATTTAGGACTTGAACCCAGTACTTCTTGGCTTTAAGACCAAAAGTCTACTATACCATGTGCCTTTCAAATATATATTACACTCATGCTCATATTCTTGGTCTTACTCTTGCTGTCAAAAAAAAGTGAACAAATTTCTTTTCTTTTTTTTTGCTGAGGCAATTGGGGTTAAGTGACTTGCCCAGGATCACACAGCCAGGAAGTGTTAAGTGTCTGAGACCAGATTTGAACTCAGGTCCTCCTGACTTCAGGGCTAGTGCTCTATGCACTGCACCACCTAACTGCCCCTGAAGTGAACAAATTCAAAAATTTATTATTCACTAAGTTATATATGATCATGTCAAAATCAATTTGTAAAGGAATTATTTGGGAAAAATGAGAACTGTAAGGGAACTACTATTTGGTGTACAGTAGATATTTATATATATATGTTACTGAGTAATACATTTTGGAAAATGTCCAATTTTTTTGGAGTAACTCTAATTACATACATATTCATTTAACTTTCTACCAATGAAACCACAGGTCCAGACATGTATACGTATATGCATGTACCTATTCACACATGTATTATACATACATATTTATATAGGTATCCCTCTGTATATATACATATGTGTCTATATATGTATGTGTCTAATTCTTGTAAATAGGGGTTAAGAAAAGAAACAGTTTCTAAGTTTGTAAAACACTAGCTATTTCCTCACCCCCTTTGGTTCTTAATCAATACTTGTTGGTTGATTGACATTTGCGCAGTAGAAGAGAATTTGACTGAAATATTGTCCTATAGAATCTTAATTATTTTTTTCTGGTTAGGAAAAGAAATTCTCAAATCTCACACTTATAAAACTAAGTGATTATTACAGTGTTTTATTCCAAAAATATTTGCTTTACCAAAATTCTATGTCAATTCACCAAATGCTTATAGGTGAAGTGAACTTCCTGTTTGATATTTATTTCTTGATTCTTCAATATTGATTTTGTATTACAAGGGAATTAGTTCAAAATCAGATTTGAATAATAACTTATCAAGTTCTTGGGAATAATGATGATTTTTGACACTAATATAAAACTAAGTTTTATAAAACATGCACTGTCTCTTTTGATAGGAGATAGGTGCTAATATTATTATCTCTGTTTTATAGATAATTACAGGATGGCATGCTTGCACAAGTTCTGAGTTCCATGATGGAATACTTACAGGAGTTCTGGATAACAGACAAATGCTTTCCCAATCACCAGTGAAGTAAAATAGGGCTGTGCACACATTTCCATTTTTCTTAGCCTGATACTTTCAGTAATTTGTTGGATATCTTCAATGAGGATAAAAATGGCATCAAGGTCAGAAGCTGAATTGACAATAAATTATTTAACTTGCAAAGGCTACAATCCAAGGCTAAAGTGGAGTGAGAGTTAGTATTTTTTTATTTTATTTTTACAAACAGTTATATACTTAATGCAGCCTCTGAGGCTGAGATGCAACAAGGAGTACTTATCAATTCTCTGCCATTTGTGCTAATTTTGGCTTGACAATTAACACAAAGAAAATAGAGATTCTCCACCAGCCAACACTACAACATCCCTCTGTAGAAGCACTGGTTACAGCAAAAGGAAAAAAAATAATGGAACGGATAAGTTCATTTATCTTGCCAGTATACTTTCCAGGGATGTACACATAGATGATGAGGTTGCCCCACACACTGTCAGAGATAGCTTAGTATTTGGCAGGTTCTGAAGGAAAGTCTGGAAGAGAAGAGATATTAGATTGCCCAACCACCTGAAGGTATTGTACTGACCTCATTGTTGTATGGCTGTGAAACCTGTACAGTATACTAGCACCATGCCAGGAAATTATGTCTCTTCTATTTGAATTGCCTTAGGAAGATTCTGAAGATCATCTGGCAAGAGAAGATACTGGATTGTAAGGTCCTTTTACAAAATGAATTGCCAAGCATTCACATTCGACTGCAGAGAGTACAACTCTAATGGGATGGCCATGTTTGTTATTCTAATGCCAAACATGTATTTGTCTAAAAAACATTTTTACAGAGAACTCATGCAAAGCAAGCAGTGATATGAAGGTCGGAAGAAGCAATGCAAGGACACTAAAGATTTCTCGAGAACTTTGGAACCGATTGTGTGACATAGGAGACACTGGCAAAGGACTACCCAACATGATGTGCCCACATCAAAGAAGGAACTAAGCTTTAAGAGCAAAGTAGAATAGCAGTAGCTCAAAAGAAATGTGAGATGCATAAATTAAAAGATATCTTCACTCTAAATGTTTACATGGACAATTTGTACCCAGTCTGTGCTTGAGCCTTCCAAGCTCATATTGGTTTGGTCAGCCATAGTTGACATATTTTACCCTGATCCAGACATAGAGATATCATTTTGGTCCTCTTTGAGCTTGGACAACAATCTAATCCACTTTGCATGTGTAGAAATCAAGTCTCAGAGAGTTTAAATTACTTGTTCAAGGATCACAAACCACAAGTTTGCTTGCAAGGTCAGTGCTCTTTTTATTACATAACCCTATTTGTTTAAGTATCATTATTCCTTCCTCACCACCCACTCAGAAAAAAATCCAGGATCAATGGTAGTTTATACAGATTTCTAGAGTGGCACTAAAGGAGAGATATCTTTCATAATCCCTGAATTTCCCAATTCATAAAATTTTTGGTGTAAAATCCTAGCATTTTGGCTGTTGGCTCCTTAGAAAAAGTTGAAGAATTGTAGGAAGAGGAAAGAATAAAGAACAAAGTCTTTACTTAAATGAATAGTCTTTCTGGAAGTGAGTTTTGTTTTTGTTTTTTTACTTTTCACATTGGAAGAATTCAGGCAAATGACCCTATTTCAAGGGCTCAATGAAATGCATACTATACTGAAAACCTGTAATCATAATTAACATTTCTATAGCACTTAAAAGCATGATCCTCACATCATCTCATTTGATCCTTACAACAACCGAGTGAGATATGTTCTCAAATATCATATCATTGGTTTGGATATTCCCTGAATGATGTAGATTATGATCTACACAAGCTTGTTCATTCTATCCATCTTTTACTGAGGACATCCCATAAATTTGCTATGAGGATTCTGTTTAATATTCCTGTAGCTTTTCTTTCTTTCTCCTGATGTCATGATAAGCCACAAGTGATAATCACTGTTCACCTCTGGTTCTCACTACATGTATCACTGGATACATTCCCCTGATGTCATCTGTTAGTATTTTTGTTTGTTTGTTTTTTGGTGGAGTCCCTCATTACTTACACCTTGTAGTTTGCTCACACCCATCATATTCTCTGACACAGACTTCAGCCTAATATTTATTTTTAGTCTATTATATTCTATGTTATACCCCCATTAAAGACTATAGTAATTATGATTCCCATTTTTCAGATGATAAGCTATTTGGAGTGATTTGGACTGATTTATCCATGATCACACAGCTAATAAATGCCAGGGGCAGGATTTGCATCCATGCCTTTCTGATTTCATATTTAATCTCTGTCCCCCTACTCCTTAACCCCCACAAACTGATTAGAGTTAGTGAAAACTGTGAAATTTCCAGTCACTACTCTTTCTAGATGTCCACATTAGAATTCCTAGGGTTTTGATCTGGCAATGAGGTTTGAAGGAATGGGAGGAGAGGGAATGAGAGGGAAACCTGATCAGAAGAAGGAAAACTCACGAGAGTTTTATCTGTGAATAATATTTAAGTATCTGATATATAAAGCAATTTCCTGTTGCCCTTTAGTATCCTTGGTAGTAACTCCATTCTTTTCATCTTCCAGAGACTTTATGAAATTAACATTGACCAAGACCATGGACCAGAAGCCCCCATGCTGCAAAATAGACACATGTTAGGTGAATGATTTCAGGGGTGTTTCTGGGGCCTCTTTTTCCTAAATTATTGAGCACAATGATTGGTACCCAGCTAGCCTCTGGTAAAGGTCCCATTGTTTTTGAAGAAGCTGTATGCTGCTCTTTAGCAACAGCGGAAATTAAACTGTGTTATGATAACATTGATGGATCAGACTCTTGTACATAAATGAAAGGAAAAAAAAAGTTTTATAAAAGGATTGTGTCCTGAATTTCCCTCTTAGCTAAAAGAATACACAATCAGCTCCACCTGAGTTACAATAAAGGCAGCATTCCACCATGGTAGAATTCATTCCTTCTGCAACAGGTAGCAAACATTTTAACAAGGGCAAATCAATGAGTAAATGTTAATTGGAAACAAAAGATTTTTTAATTTTGCCTGAAGAAATGATGAGATCAGAATTAAAAACACATACAAAAATAGGGTATTGAATAAATACCCTAACTTCCCAAGAGTTCAAATTAAAAATCAATAAGTATGATTTGAGCATCTATATATGTTGCACTATGTTAGGTACTGTGAAGAACTCCAAAGAATCACATTCTTTTCTCTAAAGGTTTGTAGTCTTGTTGGGGAAACCATACTCAGGCGATGATTAGAAAACGAAAAATTAGAAAATAGTTAATGCTTCACATGGGTGGTATATTCATATAATAAGGATTGTATTAAGAAGTGGAGACACTGACTGTCTTCTGATCAAGAACAATGGACTTGGAGTCAGAAAATATGATTTAAAATCACGGATCTGTCATTTCTTAAATATAATTTGGTCCAGTCACTTAATCTGTAGGATTTTCATTCTGTAAAATGGGAATGCCACTAGTGATAATATTTACCTCACTGGCTATGAGAGCAACTAAATAATTATGCAAATCTCTTTATAACTTCAAGGTAAAGGATGTTATCATACTGTTATTAGAATAAGCATCCTTAATCCTTTCTTTTTTTAAGCAGAGAAACTGAAGGACAGAGAAGGATATGAAGACTTTTTTAAAGTTCTGTAGCTAATGAGAGTTATTCAGGAGTATGCTGGGGTCAGCTCTGATGATTTGAGAAAGTCAACTGTTAAATTTCAATATGAGCATTCCCAGCTCAGAAATCAGTACACCCCACAAATCAGGGATTGGTTTATTTTTTTGTCGATTGTCTAGACTTGAAAAAAAGGATGGAGCAAATGCTAAAAGTGCAGATTAAATTTAAAACCAAGTCGGTGTACCTTATTGTCTTAGATTGTTAAATATTTTTGGCACACCTAGGGAAGCTCTCACCTCACCAAAAAGACCTCAGTTATAACTCCTATAGATCCTCAGTAGATCTCAGAGAGTGACATGAGATGTCACATACAAGTCAGTCCTCCATGGGAATTGAAGAAGCCTTTCTTGATCTTCCTTAACACTTGTGCCTTTTCTATGTTGTTTATCTCCAATTTTTCATGGCATTCACAGTGTGTTTATGCATTGTTCTCTCTCTCTCTCTCTCTCTCTCTCTCTCTCTCTCTCTCTCTCTCT